>JABEZY010274332.1:0-15488 GCA_013467495.1 Gossypium gossypioides
GAGGTTTGGGCCATATAGGCCCGTTGTAGTTCGGGCCTTTTTAGACCCGGGCAAAATTTGGTATTTACATAAAGTATGACTAAATTGTGGATAATTGTAGAGATTGATAATGATATATATATACAAATGATGCCCGTGTGAACTTAGTAAAAGGTTAGGATATGTTTGGCATGTTAATAAGGTTATACGTGTGATTGATCAGGGGTTTTACAAGTTATATCGAGGCCTAGCATTGATTGCATATTCTTGGGTTATATGTATCATTAGTTTAGCCTAGACAAGTAACCTTGATATTGTGTTAGCTTGTGAGAGCAACCTTGTTTTAATGTCAGCTTGTGTAAGCAACCCCGATATAATGTCAGCTTGTGTGAGCAATTTAATCACCCGTGTATCTAAACCCATTTTATTATATTTCCACCGAGCAATATCTAGTTGAATGGAAACTAAAAACTTGAAGATGAATTGGAAATAATATAGTATATGCATGATATTTGATATGTGATAGACATGTTATTTCCTTAATGTAGTGATACTACTCATGATATGAAACATGACTAACATACTTGATTGGTAATGTTGAATTATGTCTAGTTATGACATTATGTGCCAAGGATAGCCATGTTAAATGCAAACATGAATAGTAGATATTATACTTATAAGGATCAAGGTATGTATGGTAATTCCATTTGAACTTACTAAGCATTTGTATGCTTACTCTAGTTGTTTTTCTTCCCTTGTAGATTGGTACCTTGCAATATTTACTGAGTCTAATTAGCTGAGGAGCACACACTATCAAAAGATGGTATATATACATTCATTTTGAGTCTAGATATTGTGGCATGTATATAAAGGTACCTTGGTGTACAAATGGTCATTTACATTTATGCACCTTTATACTAATACACTCCATTCCTTGTGCTAGCTTCTGATATTTGTTCTAAAGAACCAATATTCCATGTTCTTCATATCGTTCTATAGAGCCAGTAGACAAATTATACCCACCGAACCTCCACCACTCCTCCTTGTTAGTTCAAACACATGCGTGTTCCCCTGCAAGGCTGAGCATTCACTAGTCACGGTTTGCACTAAAATGTCATACCAGAGGCGAAATATATAATACCATATCTTCTTTTCACCATCATACATACCAACCCTCTGATACCTCTTTTTTTTATTTGGATACGGAGCATAAGCACCAAGGAAGGAGTATTTATATCAATGCACGTGTAGGACTTTTGTATATGGTTAATCGAATTTAACAGTACATGTATCGTCTCCTTACCACCTTCCTTTGTCATACGTACCAAAACCATAGGTTAAGACAACTCACCTGAATAAATAGTATGATAGTTTTAACATGTTAATATAGTTAACATACACAAAGTACAAAAGAACTCTTCAGAAACCTTCGTACAGGGTTTTTTCTACTTGACGGGCTCTTTTCCCTTAGCATTGGGACATTCTCCTGTATCTTTGGCTAAAAACAATTAAGTAACTCTTTTACATACCAGAACAATCGAAATTCAATGTAATAGCAAGAATTAGTAGGCATGCAAATAGTTTCCAGAAGGAAGTTTTCTTCCTGTCTAGTAATCAGATGGAACCTTAAGGAAAAACTCCTACGACTACCTCTTCCTATATGGTAAACTTAAATAAGGATTTAAGAATTTACCAGCAGAAAACTTAAAGTAGGTAGCTTCTACAAGCCTAACAATTAGTTCCTCCATTAACTATGAAGAACACTTCTAAGTTTTCTTTGATGATAATGAAGGTGAGTAGAAAAGATAAAAATAAAAGTCTTCTCTTTACTACCGATTTGTCCTATTTATAGCTAACTCTAATCCAAACCCCACTGAAATTAAATTTTTAATCAGTAATCATGCACACACATTTCCACTAATTAATCACATCCTACGAGGTTCTCCTAATGTTTTGGTTATTGACATGTTACTTCTGTTAGGATGCCAGATGACTAAAACGTGACCCACTAACCACTATTTCTAACACACTAATACGTTTACAGGAACACAAAACATGGGTGGCAAACTTGTATAGCATAAGAATTCGCCAAATAAGGATCTTGCCAAAACAACGAACGCGCCAGTTGCAAAATAAGAGTTCGCAAACTTGGCAAAACTCAGTAAAATACATCACCAGGGAATTTTTAACACCCCTCACCCATATCTGTCACTAGAATAAGGTTATGGAAAAATAGCTTCCTCTCGAGATCGGATTGTATAGGATCTGTCTGGTGTTCATGCTTCAAACCGTTCGTTCATCTCATTGTTCTTTTCTCCACTGGGAGTAGTATTTCTAACGTTTCTAGATCGTCTACCCCTCTAAGAAGTTGCTTCAGGTTTGTTTGATTGATTTCAAAATTCATTTTGCTTCTTCAGACAAGTACGAAAAAAATGGTCAGTAGACCCACAACTGAAACAAGCTCCCAATATTGATCGACACTCTCCAAAATGTCTTTTATTGAATTCATCCTACACAAGAACGGTTCTCTCCACATTCCTTACACTTCCAACACTTGCCGTAGGAGAATTGACTGACTGGAAATTGTGTTGCCTCGGTTTCTCTCTACTAACGAACTCAGAAGGAGTAGCTGATCGATTGGTGTCACTTCTAAATTTCTCCGAGGGAGAAGTTTGAGCTAGCTTGACTGACCCTTTTTTTTTAAAGTCTTTGAATTTCAAATCTGACAGTCGTTTGCTTTTACAAATCTCCTCAACTTTCTGAGCTCGTTCTAAAAGTTCTACCAATTCCCGTAACTTTAATGCTGCTATAGCCATACGGATCTCATCATTCAACCCACCTTCAAGTCTGATACACATTTCTTCCTCATTGGATACAATGTTATGAGCATACTTGCTTAACTACACAAATTCATTTTCATACTTAGCTACAGTCTGGTTTCCTTGTTTTAACTCGAGAAACTCTTTCTTTTTCCGTTCTATGAACAACCGACTAACATACTTTTTCTTGAATTCATTCTGAAAGAACTTCCAATTAACTCGATCATTTGATACCATTGTACTCAATGTATCCCACCATATATATGCCTCATCTTTTAATAAAAACACCGTACACCTCAAGCAATCTTCGGTGGTGCATAATAACTTTGCAAAAACTCTCTTTGTATTCAATAACCAATACTCGACTTTTGAGGGATCATCATCTATCATACCTCTGAACACTTCTGCTCCATATTTCTGAATTTTGTCTACAAATACTCGGGTAACAGTTACGGGTATAGGGTTTGGAATATTCAAGGGTGCCGAGAAGGCACGATAGGGGCTAAAGGTAACAGAGTCGCAAGATTTACTTGCTTGAACTCGTTGAACCATTGGTTCAACATTCCAAGAAATACATTTTTCATCTCATCACCAATAGATTGTGGAATAGACGCACTATTACTTGCCTCAAGATTCGAAGCATGAACATTACTTTCAATTTCATGAACTATAGCTCGATTCGATTCAGTTGACATCTTAAATCTATAAGAAATAAAACGTTAAAAGGGATCAAAAGCATCACACTATCACATGGTATATGTAGCATGTATATACTAATCCTCACTTTGCTACGTTAGTCCTAGAATCAACTAAATCATAGCTCTGATACCACTAAATGTAACACCCTAACTCATATTTGTTGCTGGAATAAGGTTACAGAGCATTACCGAATAAACGTAACCTAAAAAATTTATTTCCAAACATTTCAATAAACATAGCATAATCCAATTATATAAATGCATAACGTCCCTTAATCGAGCCCTCGAGGCCTTAAAATCACTTTAGAAATGATTTGGGACTAAATTAGAAACATTTGAAACATTGAGGAAATAGTTGGAAAAATTAAACTACAGGGGTCACACGGCCGTGTGGCTCACACGGTTAGACACACGCCTGTGTCTCAGGCCGTGTAACAATCAAAATAGGGACACACGGCCATATCTCAGCCCGTGTCTGTGTCCGTGTAACTCTCTGACTTGGGTTACCGGCCAAGCCACACGCCCGTGTGCCAGGCCGTGTAACTTTTGAAATGGCCTCACATGCTCGTGTGCCAGGCCGTGTGCTAGGCCGTGTAACTACCTGACTTGCAACCTTTAAAACCTACAGGGGACACATGACCGTGTCGATAAGAAGTTGGTCAAAATCAAGTCATTTCTTTCACCCATTCCTAACATGTACCTACAAGCCTTTTACACATATAATCAAGGCACCACATCATACCAAGGGATACATAATATGACCAACTTAATAGGTCAAGAATACATCCAACCAATATGCCGTAAAGGCACCTCAATCACAACCAAGCAAATATACCTAACTTATGCATAATTGACCATAATTCCAACATATACATTTAATGCAATATCATCTTAAAACATACCATAGTTGAGACCATTTAAAGCATAGCAACTTAAGTCACCTACAAGCCAAAACAAACCACAAGTGTTTACTTTTATACCATTCTAACTAAACCAAAAAGATACATATTTACAATCTTAGTAATGTACCTAACAACTTAGTTTAATATTGTGCCATAATGTACCATTAGAACCTATATAGCCGCATCTACATGCCACAACCCTAAAGAGTACAAGAACTACCAACATCAATGGATAGTGTGAGCCGAAGATTTTATCCGTCTAAAAGTCAGAAATTACGATCTGCAAAACAATACACAAAAACATATAAGCTTATAGAGCCTTAGTAAGAACATGGTATATCTTCCAAATTAACAACAATTGAATGCAACTCATATTTTACTTGATTCGAAATTACCGGAGTGTAAACAGAGGCACATATGTGCTATTTAGGGGTATCAAAGTATAAATAGGGGCACGTATGTGCAATTCAGGACTACCGAAGTACAAACAGGGGATAATTCAATGTAAGCAATTAATTACATAAGTATATTGAAAACATACAAGCATAAATTCAATTACGTATAGAAATACTATGAACTTACATTAACAACTAGAGCGTAAAAGTACAATCGAGCTAATCTATGATTTTCGCCTTTCCTCGGTTTAGATTCTGTTGATATTTATCTTGATCTAAATAAATAATTATATTTATTTAAGTATTTCAATCAATCTCAAACATTCAATTCAATCTGTAATCCATATTTATACATAATTACAATTTTGCCCTTAAATTTTAACCTTTTTACAATTTAGTCCTTAAACTTGTAAGTTGAAATCTCAGCATTTTCATATCTAGCTCATGCTAGCTGAATTTATTATGAACCGATATCAACTCATGCAAATCATCATTTCACAATTTAACCATGATATTTTACTACTTTTACCAATAAGCCCCTAAAAGACATTTTCATCAAAAATCACATTACAAAACTTGTTTATTTAAAAACAAGGACTCATAATCCTTCACTAAACTTCAGAAACCATACAAACATGTTCATGGAAAAACCCTAATCCTTTAACAACTTTTCAAATTAGTCCCTGGGCTAGCTACATTAAGCTATAACGATCTCAAAAACATAAAAATCATTAAAAACGAAATCAAAACACATACCATGCAAGCAAAAATGCCATGGCCAAACCCTAGCTATTCTCCCTTGTTGAAAGTCAGTTGAAGATAAAGATAGGAAGATGATATCTCATATCTTTCTTTTGTTTTTATTATTTTAACCTTATTTACTTAATTACATTTTTAACCTTTAAAAATATTATTAATTTCAATAAAACCAATCCATGGATGTCCACTAACTATCTCAATGGTCTATTTACCATCTAAGTTCTTTCACTTTAAAGTTTCATAGCTATTTTATACCTTTAACTACTAAAACTCTACTTTTGCACCTTTACAATTTAGTCCTCTTCATTGAATTAAGCATGCAAAAGTTGAAATTTCTTAACAAAAATTTTATACGACCCTATTAACATACCACAGACATTAAAAAATAATAAAATAAATATTTACTCATTGGATTTATGATCCCAAAACCACTATTCTGATTTTACTGAAAAACGGGTTGTTACAACTCTCCCCCTAAAGGAATTTTCGTCCCAAAAATCTTACCAGAAAAGAGGTTCGGGTATTATACTTTAATAGATTCTTCCTATTCCCAGGTAGCTTCTTCTATACCGTGACATTGCCAAAGAACTTTCACTAAAGTTGTGCTTTTATTTCTTAATTCTTTAACCTCTCGAGCTAAATTTTTTATCAGTTCTTCACCGTGCGTCATATCTAACTGAATTTCAACATCAATAGGTGAAATCATGTGTGAAGAATCTGATCGATACCATCATAACATAGATACATGGAATACATGGTGAATCTTTTCTAACTCTAACAGTAAAGCTAATCTATAAGCTACTGGCCCAATCCTCTAAATGATCTCATACGGCCCGATAAACTACGGAATAAACTTTCCTTGCGACCAAGCCTAAGAACTTTCTTTCAAGGTGATACTTTTAAAAATACTTTGTCGCCGACTTGAAATTCGATGTCTTTTCTTTTCAAATCTGCATAAGATTTCTATTGATCTGAAGCTACTTTCAAACTATCTCGTATCACTTTATTTTTTTCTTCGGTTTCTCGTACCAAATCAACTCCGTAAAGCTTTTTCTCCCTGAGCTCAGTCTAATACAATGGACTTTGACATTTCCAACCGTATAGAGCTTTGTACAGTGTCATTTTTATACTCGATTGATAACTATTTTTTTACACAAATTCAATCAACGGTAAAAATCTCTCCCAGTTACCTTCAAACTCCAAAACGCAACATCAAAGCATATCTTCGAGTATCTGAATCACTCGCTTAGATGACCGTTGGTTTGAGGATGAAATGTGGTACTAAAATGCAAATGAGTACCTAGAGCTTCATGTAACTTACTCCAGAATCGAAACGTAAACCGCGAATCCCTATCAGAAATAATGGAGACTAGCACCCTGTGGAATCTAACGATCTCGGCCACATACAACTATGCTAATCTCTCGAGTGAAAAATCCGTACACACTAGAATGAAATGTGCGGATTTCTTCAAACGATCAATAATGACCCAAATAGCATCTTTCCTTCTCAGAGATGAAGGCAATCCCGATACGAAATCCATCGTAACACGCTTCCATTTCCACTCTGGAATCATTACCGGCTATAACAAACTAGAAGGTACCTGATGTTCGGCTTTAACTTGCTGACAAACTAAACATCTTGATACGAACTCAAAAATCTCTCGTTTCATACCTGGCCACCTGTATATTTGTTTCAAATCACCGTACATTTTATTACTACCAAGATAAATAGACAAGCTACAACTATGAGTTTCTTGTAAAATCTTCTGAACGAGATCAGAATTCCTCGGAACACAAATTCTACCTTTGAAATACAAACTATCATCTGTATCAACATGGAAGTCTGAATCAGGTGTCATTTCAATTTGTTTCCGTTTAGCTATCAATACATCATCACACTTTTGAGCTTCACAAATTTGTTACAAAAATATCGGTCTAGCTTTCAACTAAGCTAAAATCAAACTATCACCAATCAATGTCAACAGCGTGTTCAAAGCTCGCAAAGAAAACATAAATTTTCTACTCAAAGCATCAGCAACAACATTAGCCTTTCCTGGATGATAATCAATGATTAAATCATAGTCTTTCAATAACTTGAGCCATCTGCGCTATCTCAAATTCAAATCTTTTTGTGACATTAAGTATTTCAGACTTTTATGATCCGTGAAGATATGACATTTTTCTCCGTACAAATGGTGTCACCAAATCTTCAAAGCAAATACAATCGCTGCAAGCTCTAAATCATGCGTTGGATAATTCTTTTCATGCAGTTTCAACTGTCTAGAAGCATATGCTATCACTTTACCCCCTTGCATCAGAACATAGCCCAAACTATTTAACGATGCATCACTATAAATTACAAATTATTCACCTGAATCTGGCTGAACTAACACTGGTGCCTCAGTTAACAATGCTTTCAACTATTGAAGCTTTGCTAAGATTTCTCGAACCACTCAAACTTAACATTTTTTTGTAATAGTCTCGTCAATAGTGTAGCAATCATCGAAAATCCCTTAACGAATCTTCTGTAATATCCAGCTAAACCCAAAAAACTTCTAATTCCAAACACATTTCTCAAAGGCTTCCAATCTACCACAACTGAAATTTTGCTCGGATCAACTCTAATGCCATCGGCCGATACAACATGTCCCAGAAATCTGACTTCCCAAAGCCAAAACTCACACTTGCTAAAATTAGCGAACAATTGTTTTTTTTGCACAGAGTTTGCAAAAAAAAATCTCAAATGCTCGGCATGTTCTGTCTCATCTCGTGAATAAATCAGAATATCGTCAATTAATACCACAATGAATCTGTCTAAATATGGTCCGCAAATTCTGTTCATCAAATCCATAAATACTGCAGGTGCATTAGTCAAACCAAATGGCATTACAAGAAATTCATAATGTCCGTACGTGGTCCTCAACGCAGTTTTCGGTACATTTGAGTCTTTAACTCGCAACTGATAATAACCAAAATGAAGATCAATCTTTGAAAACACTGTCGCACCTTTCAACTGATCAAATAAATCATCAATACATGGCAATGGATACTTGTTCTTAATCGTGACTTTGTTGAGCTGTCAATAGTTGATACACAATCACATGGACCTGTCCTTTTTCTTAACAAATAACACCGGAGCACGCCAAAGAGAAAAATTGGGTCGAGCAAAACCTCTATATTTCAACTCTTGTAATTGTGTTTTCAACTCTTTCAACTTTGTAGGTGGCATTTTGTAAAGAGATATCGATATCGGAGATGTTCCTGGCACTAACTCAAGAGCAAACTCAACCTCTCTGATCAGCGGTAACTCGGGTAGCTCCTCTGGAAACACATCTGAATATTCACATACCACACTAACCATCTCTAACTTTAACTCGAAAACTCTAGAATCAAATATGTAAGCGAGATACGCTTCACACCCTTTTCTAACATTTTTCTGTACTGATATTGCTAATATAACATTAGATATACTATCCAGTCTATCCAACTCAATACAAAGCTTTTCACCGTTTTGACATTTCAACACAATATGCTTTCGTTTACAGTTCACAACAGCATCATGCAGAGTTAACTAATCCATACCCAAAATCACATCAAACTCATTAAAGGGTTACAACATCAAACTAGATGGGAATTCGTAACCCTTAATTTTCAGTGGACAAGATCTACATAATTGATTAACTAGAACACACTAACCTAGGGGATTTGTAACTTTAATAGTATACTTAGTGAATTTGACAGGTATTTTCTTTTTGTCACTAATGTAGTGCATATATACGACTAAGTTAATCCAGGATCAATCAATGGATATACATTAATATCAAAGAGAGTAAAACTAACTGCAATAACATCTAGAGCAATAACTTCCTCTCGAGCTCAAATTGCATAGGCTCTGGCTGGTGTTCTCGCTTCAGTTCATTCATTCATCTCGTTGTTCCTTCATTGATTGTGGGTAGTATTTCTAACGTTTCCAGATCGTCTACCCCTTTGAGAAGTTACTTTAAGTTTGTTTGATTGATTTTCAAAACCATTTTGCTTCTTCAAACAGTTACGAAGAAAATGGTCAGTAGACCCACAACGGAAACAAGCTCCCGATTTTGATTGACATTCTCCAAAATGTCTTTTATTGCATTCATCACACACAGGAACAGTTCTCTCCACATTCCTTACACTTCAAACACTTGCCGCTAAAGAATTGACTGACTGGAAATTACGTTACCAGAAGGAGCAGTTGATCGACTGATGTCACTTCTAAAATTCTTCGAGGGAGAAGTTTGAGCTGGCTTGAATGACACCCTTTTATTAAAGTCTCTAAATTTTGAATGTGACAGTCGTCTGCTTTTATAAATCTCCTCAACTTTCTGAGCCGTTCTGAAAGTTCTACCAATTCCCGTAACTTTAATACTGCTACAGCCATACAGATCTCATCATTCAACACATCTTCAAATCTGATACATATTTCTTCCTGGTTGGATACGATGTTATGAGCATACTTGCTTAACTGCACAAATTCACATTTATACTCAACTACAATCCACTTTCTTTGTTTTAACTCGAGAAACTCTTTCTTTTTTCGGTCTATGAACAACCGACTAACATACTTTTTCTTGAATTCATTCTAAAAGAACTCTCGATTAACCCGATTATCTGATACCATCGTACTCAATGTATCCCACCATGGATACACCTCATCTTTCAGTAAAGACACCGCACACTTCAAGCAATCTTCGGCGGTGCACAATAACCCCACAAAAACTCTCTTTGTATTCAATAGCCAATACTTGAATTTTGTGGGATCATCATCTACCATACCTCTGAACACTTCTGCTCCACATTTCCAAATTTTGTCTACAAATACTCGAGTAACAGTCGCGGGTATAGGGTTTGGAATATTCAAGGATGCCGAGGAAGGCACGGTAGGGGCTGGAGGTAACGGAGTTGCAAGATTTGCTTGCTTGAACTCGTTGAACCATTGGTTCATCATTCCAAGAAATACATTTTTCATCTCATCACCAACAGATTGTGGAATAGGCGCACTATTACTTGCCTCAGGATTCAAAGCATGAACATTACTTTTAGCTTCATTAACTATAGCTCGATTCGATTCAGTTGACATATTAAATCTATAAGAAATAAAATGTTAGAACTGATCAAAAGCATCACACTATCACAGGGTATATGTGGCATGTACTCACTTTACTACGTTAGTCTTAAAATCGATTAAACTGTAGCTCTGATACTACTAAATGTAACACCTCTAACCCATATCCGTTGTCAGAATAGGGTTACGGAGCATTACCGAATAAACATACCTAAAAATATTCATTTCCAGACATTTCAATAAACATAGCATAATCCAATTATATACATGCATAACGTCCCTTAATCGGGCCCTTGATGCCTTAAAATCACTTTAGAAATGATTCGAGACTAAATCAGAAACATTTGAAACATTGAGGAAAAATTTAGAAAAATTAAACTGCAGGGGTCACACGACCGTGTAACAATCGAAATAGGGACACACGGCCGTGTTCCAGCCAGTGTAACTCTCTGACTTGGGTCACATGGCCAAGCCAGATGCCCGTGTGCCAGGCCGTGTAACTTTTAAAATGGCCTCACATGCCCTTGTACTAGACCGTGTGCTAGGCTATGTAACTGCTTGACTTGCAACCTTTAAAACCTATAGGGGACACACGGTTGAGACACACGCCCTTGTCTTAGGCCATGTGGACAAGAAATTGGCCAAAATCAAGCCATTTCTTTCACCAATTCCTAACATATACTTACAAACCATTTACTCATATGATCAAGGCACCAAATCATACCAAAGCAGACATAATATGACCAACTCAATAGGCAAAGAATACATCCAACCAATATGCCATAAAGGCACCTCAATCACAACCAAGCAAATATACCTAAACTTATGCATAATTGACCATAATTCCAACATATACATTTAGTGAAATATCATCTCAAAGCAAACCATAGTTAACACCATTTAAAGCATAGCAACTTAAATCACCTACAAGCCAAAACAAACCACAAGTGTTTACTTTTATACCATTCTAACTAAACCAAAAACATACCTGTTTACAATCTTAGTAATGTACCTAACAACTTAGTTTAGTATTTTGCCATAATGTACCATTACAAACTATATAGCCACATATACATGCCACTACCTTAAAGAGCACAAGAACTACCAACATCGATGGATAGTGTGAGTCAAAAATTTGATCCATCCAAAAGTCAACAATTACGAT
The DNA here is from genome assembly GCA_013467495.1 of Gossypium gossypioides. Taxonomy (NCBI): domain Eukaryota; kingdom Viridiplantae; phylum Streptophyta; class Magnoliopsida; order Malvales; family Malvaceae; genus Gossypium; species Gossypium gossypioides. The sequence goes on from JABEZY010274332.1 coordinate 11,819, forward strand.
CTACAAAACAATACACAAAAACGTATAAGCTTATAGAGTTTAGTAAGAACATGGTATATCTTTTAAATTAACAATAATTGAATACAACTCATATTTTGCTCGACTTGAAGTTATCGGAGTGTAAATAAGGGCACCTATGTGTATTTAGGGGTATCGAAGTACAAACAGGGGCACGTATGTGCAATTCAGGGGTACCGAAGTACAACCAGTGGCACATATGTATAATTTAGGGCTACCGAAGTACAAAAAGGTGCACATATGTACAATTCAGAGGTACCGAAGTACAAAAAAGGGCACATATGTGCAATTCAGGGGTACCAAAGTACAAACAGGGGCACGTATATGCAATTTAAGGGTACCGAAGTACAAACAGAGGCACATATGTGCAATTTAGGGCTACCGAAGTACAAACAGGGGATAATTCAGTGTAAGAAATTAATTACATAACTATATTGTAAACATACAAGTAGAAATTCAATTACGTATAGAAATACTATGAACTTACATTGAAAACTAGAGCGTAAAAGTACGATCGAGCTAATTCGTGATTTTCGTCTTTCCTCGATTTAGATCCGGTTGAGATTTATCTTGATCTAAATAAATAATTATATTCAATTAAGTGTTTCAATCAATCTCAAACATTCAATTCAATCCATAATCCACATTTATACATAATTACAATTTTGCCCCTAACATTTTAACCTTTTTACAATTTAGTCCTTAAACTCGTAAATTGAAATCTTATCATTTTCATCCCTAACTCATGTTTAGCCGAATTTATTATGAACTGATATCAAATCATGCAAATCATCATTTCACAATTTAACCATGATATTTTACTACTTTTACCAATAAGTCCTTAAATGACATTTTCATCAAAAATCACTTTACAAAACTTATTTATTTAACAACAAGGACTCATAATCTTTCATTAAAATTCAAAACCATACAAACATGTTCATGGAAATATCCTAATCCTTTAACAGTTTTGTAAATTAGTCACTGGGATAGCTAGATTAAGCTACAAGGATCCCGAAAATATAAAAATCATTAAAAACGGAATCAAAACACATACCATGTAAGCAAAAATGCCATGGTCGAACCCTAGCTATTCTCCCTTGTTGAAAATCTGTTGAATATGAAGATAGGAAGATGATATCTCATATCTTTCTTTTGTTTTTATTATTTTAAGCTTATTTACTTAATTACATTTTTAACCTTTAAAAATATTCTTAATTTCAATAAAACCAATCCATGGATGTCCACTAACTATCTCAATGGTCTATTTACTGTCTAAGTCCTTTCATTTTAAAGTTTCATTGTTATTTGATACCTTTAACTACTAGAACTTTACTTTTGCACATTTTACGATTTAGTCCTTTTCACTTAATTAAGTATAGAAACGCCGAAAATTTTATATGACCCTACTAACATACCACTGACGTTAAAATAATAATAAAATAAATATTTACTCGTTAGATTTGTGGTCCCAAAACTACTGTTTCTATTTCACTAAAAAACAAGCTGTTACAAAATTTGCCAACGCTAACCAGTCTAAATCTTACGACTTAAGTGGTTTCGCTAGTACAACCTTCCAAACATATCGATTCACCAAACGAGGGTGTGACTAGGGGTGTTCAATCAGTTAACCGACCCAAACTACCATTAACCGAATTAACCAAACCTTGTAAACCCTTAACCGTTAATTGAATAGAAATTTTTTCAAAAAAATTAACTGAACCGAACTTTTTCGGTTAAGTCGGTCGGATAACCGAATTAGCCAAAATTTATATGTGTTTTTTTTTTTGTTTTTTGATTAAAACAAGTATAAAACATATCAAAAATTAACTAAATTAATCGAATTTAATATATGTAAAATGTCTATAAAAATATAAATTTTCGGTTAATTTAGTTTATTCGATTAATTAATCGATTTCAAACCGAATTAAACGTTAAACAAACTTCCAAAAAATTATTCATCGACTTCGACCGAATTAATTCGATTAACCGACCGTTTAACCGAATTCGGTTGGTTAATCGAATTAATTCAGTTTTACCCTAAATTTGTACACCCCTAGGTGTGACATAATTACAACCATTGAAATAAGTTAATCTTCTTCTTGTTATTCTGATTTGGTTGTTTGTGTGTTTTATGTTATTTAATTCAGTTAATTTATTTTATCCCTATTATCTATTTTATTGTTTATCATAATATAATTTTTAATTATTACTGTTTAGACTTGTTATTATAGAAGTAGATCTCTAGTTTAATTTGTCCTCCCTTGAGTACGATCCTCAGAATACTTATCTGTGTTTCATTGTACACATCTATATTACAGTTTAATTCATATTTATCTAAATTAAAATATATTTTTGTATGATATTTTCTAGTCAAATGTTCGCACATTTTGAGGCACACATTTGGCGGCAGTTATTGTCACTTTGATTTCTCAGACTTTCTTAACTTTCTCTAACCTTCATCCATGAACTCATGAACTCCAACATGAAAACTAAAATTTTGGTGTTGTTGGGGACTTGATTTCACTAGAAAATTCACTAAAAAATCAAAGGTTTTGGGTAGATTCTTGTCATTTGAATGGAGGACCAAATTGAAAGAAAACTAAAGTTTCTCTCTTTCTCCATTGTATGGACCTGTGAATGCATGGAAATATGAAGAAAATTCTTCATTTTATATCTTTTATAACTATCAAATAAAATAATATTAAATATCCCATCATAAATTTCATCCATCTCACATTTTATCAAGATCCAATGATTAATATGTTGCCAAAATTCCATAATTTAATAAATATAATTATCCATAATCCATCAACCCACATTAATTCCATCTTCATCAAGTAAAACCAATGGCTCAAATTCAATACACATGTATAAGGTCATTTTGGTAATTTTGTCAAAAATATTTGTACTTGAAAAAGGTCATTTTTCTCCTATATTTTTTATATTTATGTTTGAGCCATCCTCACGTTTGGTAAAATTAAAACTTTAGTTTTTCAAATTTTCCAAACTTTCAATTTAACACTTTAACTTTTGAATATTTATGATTTTACCCCTTCAATTTTCACACCTTTACAATTTAGTAAATACCTCAAGTTAATATCTCACAACATACCACTTGTTTCAACTTTTTTTGGTATCCAACAATCATCTCCGTTAACACTAATGTATCATGTTTCATTTACGAAGGAAATTTACTATGCATGTTCTTGGATTAATACCACTTATATATCGTAGTGGTTTTAGAGGCATTACAAATATCCGTGTGAACTTGATGATTTGAAGAAAAAAGTTACATGTCAAATTTTCATTGGTTGGTTTAGCGATTTGCTAATGGTGTTAACACCAAGTACCATAATAAGAAAAAAAACATATTGATAGTTCAAGTACTACATTAGACATTTTCAAAGTACATGTACCACATTAGCATTTTATAAAAGTACAGGTACCATAACAAAACACATATTGATAGTTCAAGTACCATATTAGACATTTTCAAAGTACGATACCTCATTGGACATATTGTGAAAGTACATGTATTAAATGTGACATTATCCCAAAAATATATAATATATATAAATGAATATTTTTAAATTATAATATTAAAATTCTCTGCAAATCAATTTTTATTAAAAATATTTTTATTAATTTA
>JABEZY010274339.1:0-10139 GCA_013467495.1 Gossypium gossypioides
AATCTGTTCCACTGCAACTTCAGGGAAATAAGATTTGCTATCTTCAGTCTGCTCCACTGCAACTTCAGGTAGATAAGTTGCAACTTCAATCTGCTCCACTGCAACTTCAGGGAGATAAGATTTGTTTCTTTAGTCTGCTCCACTACAACTTCAGGGAGATAAGACTTGTGTCTTCAACCTGCCCCACTATAACTTTAGGGAGATAAGGTTTATAGCTTTAATCTACTCTACTGCAACTTCAGTGAGATAAGATTTGCTATCTTTAGTCTACTCCGCTGCAACTTCAGGGAGATAAGGCTAGTGGCTTCAATCTGTTCCACTACAACCTCAGGAAGATAAGATCCGCCATAATTGGTAGCTTTAATCTGTTCCACTGCAACACCAGAGAAATAAGATTCGCTGTCTTCAGTCTGCTCCATTGCAACTTCAGGGAGATAAGGCTGGTGGCTTCAATCTGCTCCACTGCAACTTCAGGAAGATAAGATCCGCCATAATTGGTAGCTTTAATCTGTTCCACTGTAACGCCAGGGAAATAAGATTCGTTGTCTTCAGTCTGCTCCGCTACAACTTCAGGGACATAAGGTTGGTGGCTTCAATCTGCTCCACTGTGTCTTGTTGCTTCGATCCACTCCACTGCACTTCAGAGAGATATGACTTGTAGCTTCAATCCTGTTTCAACTTTAGGGGGACGAGATTTGTGGTTTTAGTCTGCTCCACTACGACATCAAGGAGATAAGACTTGTAGCCCATCTTCAATCTGCTCCATTGCAACTTCAGGGAGATAATATTGGTTTATTTTTAACCTACTCCACTGCAACTTCAGGGAGATAAGATCTGTAATTTATAGCTTCAATCTGTTCCACTGCAACTTCAGGGAAATGAGATTTGCTATTTTTAGTCTGCTCCACTGCAACTTCAGGGAGTTAAGACTTGTAATTTATAGCTTCAATCTGTTCCTCTGCAACTTCAGGGAAATAAGATTTGCTATTTTCAGCCTGCTCCATTACAACTTCAGGGAGATAAGACTTGTAATTTATAGCTTCAATCTGTTCCTCTGCAACTTCAGGGAAATGAGATTGCAGATAACTATCCTCACAATTCATCTCATTTATATCCAGTTATTGTACCGACATTAATAAACAAAAGACACCCATCCCTGTGGGATCGATATCCGACAGACTCACATCTGTCTACTATACTTGCATCGACAGGTACGCTTGTACATTATTGCTGTGACATTAAACAACTGATCAAGTTTTTGGCATCATTGTCGGGGATGGTGTTTGTTTGATGTTTATTTTTGTTTTTGTGTGTTTTTCCACTTTATTTTCCTTATATAGTATTTAGTATTCACTAGTTGTTTGTTGCTGTTTCTTTAACTTCATTTTAGGTGTTTGATGACCCAAAGAAATTCAGACTTTCGTGCCACTTTTGATCTAAAAATTGAAAGGACTATTTAGAAAAGTCTTCGAGAACAAAGAAATATGGCTTTACGGGGGAACAATGCAGTCATACCCCCGATGCAATATCAAAATGTTAATAACCCATTGTTTTCGCAAGATGCTCACATATAAAATAGGACTACGAGATTTTATAGTACCTATTTTGGATGATTTGCAACCAGGAGTTGTTAGGCCAGCAATCTAAGCTTGGAATTTCAAACTCAAGCCAGTAATGTTTCAAATGCTGAATTCTAACGGACAATATGCTTGACTGCCACATGAAGATGCGAGAGAACATCTTAAATCCTTTTTATTGATCCCTGCTTCTTTTAGTCAACAAGGTGCTCCTGATGATGCCCTGAAGATGTAATTATTTCCTTATTCCTTATAGGTAAGAGCACGTACTTGGTTATTTGGACTACCTACCAGATCAATTACTTGTTAGGATACACTAGCAACACAGTTTGTTTTTGCAATTTAACCTGCCAAAATTGAATGCTCGTCTTCAAAATGATATTACTGCTTATCATCAGCTGGATTACGAAAATCTTCACACCACATGGGAACGTTATAAAACTTTACTCTGATGTTGTCCCATGCACGACATTCAACCAGAAACGCAAATTGAGATTTTTTTATAATGGGCTAAATTCACGTACAAGAAATCTTGTCGACGCATCAGCTAATGGACCTCTGCTGGATTGTACTTATAATGATGCTGTGAGAATTCTTGAGAGAATTGCTCAGAATGATTATCAATACCCTGTCTCTAGAGCTGCACAAGCAAAAACTACTCAGGAGTTATTGAATTGGATGTAATAACAGCACTAAGTGCTCAAGTTTCTTCTCTCACAAACATGATTAAAAATATGCAAGGGACGAATGGCGTTGCACCTATACAAGTCACTCAGCAAGTTGATGTCCCTACTTTTTCTTGTGAGATTTGTAGTGCCAACCGTAGTTATGAAGACTGTCCACAACATGCAGAGAATGTCTGTTATATTAGTAACATCCGCAACAATTCTTATGGAAATTCTTACAACAACTCTGCATAGCCATTTTGGGGAACCCAGAATGCTGAACAAAATAACACAACATTCAGATATGGAAATACATCTACTCAGGGCAATTATAATCCCAGACAAGGAAATTACAATCAACAACAACAGAACTACAATCAGCACATGCAGATGCATCCACAACAAGGCCAGACACATCAACACCAAAATTCGATGCAGCCACAACACTCTTCAATACCAAATCAACAAATTCAAGGCCATTGACAGCAACCGTACACTCAAGCTTCTACTTTTGACCCGTTAGCAAATCTTGAGGCGTTAATGTGGGAGCATATTACTCACACAGAAGCTATTGTCCAAGGGAATTCATCTTCTATTCGAGCATTGGAGGCACAGTTAGGACAACTTGCTTCAAATTTGAATACCTGACCACTAGGCTCATTACCTAGTGGCACAGAAAATCCTAGTCCGAGGAGGAAAGAACATTGTAAGGTTATCACTCTTAGGAGTGGTAAACAAACTAGCGAATCATTTATCGACTCTACTATAGCACCTCAAGATGCGAATGGCGTGATCACTAGTGAGAAGGTTGAATCTGAAGAATTTTTCAATGCATCAGAAAAAAAAGTTCCACAAATTCTAACTCAAATGCCTACTGTCCGACCTTCGAAACTGTTGACGCAATCAAAGGTGTCGGCACAAGCAGATATATCCATACCTTTACCTTTCCCACAAAGATTCAGGAAGAATGAGCATGACAAGCAGTATCGGTAGTTTCTGGACATATTAAAGCAACTGCAGATCAACATTCTTTTACTAGATGCTCTGGTACAAATTTTGAGTTATGGAAAATTTATGAAAGACCTTTTATCCAAGAAGAAAAAGCTCACTGATATTGAAACTATTGCACTCACAGAAGGCTGTAATGCTATTTTGACGAACAAGTTGCCCCCTAAATTGAAGGATCCTAAGAGCTTTACCATCTCATGTTCAATTACAATCATTATTTGGGTAAGGCTTTATGCGACTTGGGAGCTAGCATTAACCTAATGCCACTATCTACTTTCAGAAAGTTGGGAATTGGTCACATGAAATCTACTGAAGTGACATTACAACTTGTCGATCGATCCTTGGCTCAACCTGAAGGGCAAATAAAAGTCGTCTTAGTTCGTGTGGATAAATTCGTTTTTCTGGCTGATTTTATCATACTTGACTATGAGGCAGACAATGAGGTTCCCATAATCTTGGGACGACCATTTTTAGCCACTGGCCGAACTTTGATTGATGTGTATAAAGGTGAAATAACCATGAGGCTTAATGATGAGCAGGTCACCTTCAGTGTTTTTGAATCTGTTCAATGCAATGACAAAGAAGAATGCCATAGTGTTGATGTGCTAGATGATCTAATTGGCGAGGAATTCAATGGCCAAAGCACAACACTCTTTAAAGAGTTTATAGTGACATCTGATGTCGAATTCTTAGCCGATTGTGACAGCAAGGTTGAAGCTCATAATCTTGAACTTAAGCATGAATGGTAGATTGAATCCTTAGACCTAGCCAATAGAACAACCCAAATTTTAAAACCATCTATTGAAGAAGCTCCTACTCTGGAATTGAAATCACTACCTCCTCATCTTAAATATACCTTTCTAGCTGATCACAATACTCTCCTAGTTATTGTCTCAGCAACATTGGACACAACTCAATAAGAGAAATTGGTCCATATTCTCAAGCAACATAAAAGAGCTATTTCTTGGAGTATTGTCGATATTCAAGGTATTAGTCCTTTTTTTTGCATGCACAAGATCAAGTTGGAAGATGAAGGCAAGCAATCGATTGAACATTAAAGAAGATTAAACGAGAAGATGAATGAAGTTGTCAAAAAGGAAATCATAAAATGGATTGATGCTAGAATTATTTACCCGATTTCTAATAGCAATTGGGTAAGTCTAGTGCAATGCGTGCCTAAAAAGAGTGGCATCACTGTGGTTCGCAACGAAAAGGACAAATTAATTCCTATACGCATTCCCATGGGATGGCAAGTTTGTATGGATTATCGCAAATTGAATGCAGCCACAAAAAAGGATCACTTCCCACTTCCTTTCATCGACCAAATGCTGGAATAGCTTGCTAGAAAAGCCTATTATTGCTTTTTAGACGGTTATTCTGGATACAATCAAATTGCTATTGCACCGGAGGATCAGGAGAAAACAACCTTCACCTGCCCTTTTGGTACTTTCACTTTTGGCCGTATGCCTTTTGGTCTTTACAACGCACCAGCCACATTTCAAAGGTGCATGATGGCAATATTCTCAGATATGATCGAAGATTTTTTAGAGGTGTTTATGGATGATTTCTCAGTCTATGGGAATAATTTTGATCATTGGCACTGACAATTTGGATAAAGTACTGAAGCGATGTGAAGACACACATCTTGTATTGAATTGGAAAAAATGTCATTTCATGGAAACTGAAGGTATTGTGTTAGGGCACTGCATCTCTAGTCAAGGCTTTCAAGTAGACAAAGCTAAGGTAAAAATCATTGAGAAATTACCTCCACCAACAAATGTGAAAGGTATTACAGTTTTTGGGACATGCGGGGTTTTTCCGACGGTTTATTAGAGATTTTTCAAAAATTACAAAGCCTTTATGCTCATTGCTAGAACATAATCGAAAATTATTCTTTAACAATGCATGTCTGGATGCCTTTATTCAATTAAAAAAGAAGCTAGTGAATGCACCCATTGTCGTTACACCCAATTAGTCTAAACCTTTTGAAGTTATGTGCGATGCAAGTGACTTTGTTGTGGGTGCAGTGCTAGGACAACGACAGGGAAAAATGTTTCACGCCATCTATTATGCTAGCAAAACTCTTACAGAAGCTCAACTCAATTATACCACCACAGAGAATGAATTGTTGGCTGTAGTCTTTGCTTTTGACAAGTTTCGGTCCTATCTTGTCGGCGTAAAGGTTACTGTATTCATTGACCATTCGGTGTTGAGATATCTCTTTGTGAAAAAGGATGCCAAGCCAAGACTGATACGCTGGATATTACTATTGTAAGAATTTGACATCGGGATAAAAAACCGTAAGGGTTCAGAAAATCAAGTTGCAGACCATCTATCTCGATTGAAAGTTGGCAGCGAAGACAGAAACATACTTCAAATTGTTGACGCATTCCCAGATGAGAAGTTATTTGTTGTAGATGCAACCCCTTGGTTTGCAGATTCTGTTAATTATCTAGTGTGTGAAAAACTCCCATTGGGTGTCACAGGCCATAAAAAAGAAAGATTTCTTTATGATGTAATGAAGTATCATTGGAACGAATCGTATTTATTCAAGGTATGCAATGACAACTTTATTTGACGTTGTGTTCCGGAAAAGAAGATGCTTTCAGTCTTGAAGCATTGTCATGATGCTCCTTATGGAGGTTATTTCGGTGGTATGAGAAATGCTACTAAAGTTCTCCAATCAAGATTCTACTGGCCGACATTATTCAAAGACGCCCACAATTTTGTGAATCAATGTGATAGGTGTCAGCTCACCGGTTCTATATCCCAACGCAATAAAATGTTACAGCAGCCAATTATGGAAGTTGAATTATTTGATGTTTGGGGTATGGATTTTATTGGACCGTTTTAGAGTTCATTTGGAAATTTGTATATATTAGTAGTTGTTGAATACATTTTGAAGTGGGTGGAAGCTATTGCAGTCCTAAAGGATGATGCAAAACAGTGCTAAAATTTTTTCACAAGCATATACTCATCGATTTGGCACACCAAATGCATTGATTAGTGATCAGGGTACACACTTTCATTGCAACCAAGTGGCGACCGCACTAAAGAGATATGGAGTTAATCATAGATAGCTACTACTTATCATTCACAAACCAATGGAAAAGCCAAAGTATCGAATCAAGAAATTAAGAACATTCTTGAGAAGGTTGTAAACCCTTCGAGGAAAGATTGGTCTTTCCGATTGGATAACGCTTTAAGGGTATTGTGAACAGCATACAAAACTCCTTTAGGGATGTCGTCGTATTAATTGGTTTTAGGGAAAGCATGTCACTTGCCAGTTGAACTGGAACACAAAGCAATGTGAGCAATTGAGCAAGTGAACATGGATTATGAAGCGGTTGGAAAGAAAAGATTGTTGGATATAACTGAACTAGAGGAGATTTGGAGAAATGCTTATGAAAATGCTGCAATTTATAAGGAAAAGACCAAATGATGACATGACAAGATTATTTTATAGCGACAATTTATCGCGGGTCAACAAGTTTTATTATTCAATTCTTGACTCAAATTACACCCAGGTAAATTGCGTTCCCGTTGGTCTGGACCTTTTGAAGTTGTCGCCGTATTTCTCCATGGTGTAGTCACAATTCGAGATTTACGTGATGGACACCAGTTCAAAATAAATGGACAGCAGCTGAAAAACTATTTTGGCAAAAATGATCAAAAGCAGGCAGAGACCATTAAATTGGTCAAAAAGTTCTAATTTTTTTCATAAGTACTCTGTGATTTTAGTTTATTTTATTTTATTTATGTTTTATTAAAATTTGTTTTCCTTATTTTTTGAAGAATACTTAGGTACCATTGTCGACGCATTGATATCTTACTGTCAGCACATTCCATACGTAACTACCATTTATAGCTCCTCAGAATTCAGGGAAAGTCAGATTCCACAGTTGGATCAAAACTCACTCAGCCGATTGATCCTTATAAGCAGGTACAATTTCTATTGGACATAACTCTTCCCGCCAGCCCTATATCTCTCCACAAAACAACACACCTCTCCATCTTCCTCTTTCACTCACTATAAATTCTCCCTCACTGTACTAACTGTAACGCATTTAAGCAACCATTTTTATTTCTTTTCTTTTTTAAAAATCCTATCTTTTTACCTTTAAAACATTTTCCCTCAAAAAAATATGGCAAAAACAAGAGGCTCGGCTAAGAAAGCCACCAAATCTATTGGGGAAACAACCCGTGAATTAGAATCCCTCAGGCCAGTACAGACAAAGGAGCCAGTAGTCTTTTTGAATAAAGTGGCAAAGGAACGATTTTACAACAACATATTGAAGCGCAACTTTCATCCCGAGCAGGGTATTTCGCTTTCGCCACAACAAGATTTGGGTAAACAAGTCTCCAAAACCATCTCGAAGTTAAAGTGGGAAACTTTTTGCAACAATTCTAGAAGCTACTCACCTTCATTGGTACGTGAGTTCTATGCCAATCTCTACGATCATGAGTTATAATTTATTTTTGTTCGAGAAAGTTTAATACCATGGGACGCTGCAAACATCAACGAGTTGTACAACACCAAGGTTGATATTGATGAACACTCTGAGCTCATGGATGACATCACAGATGGCAAACGAGACCTGTTGGTAAGAGACTTGTGTGTCGAGGGAGCAGTTTGAATGGGTTCCTATCAAAAGAACTATACGATGCACCGTTGCTTCCAAACACTGCAAGGTAAAATTTGGTTTCACTTTGTCAATTGCAGACTAAAGCCCTCTACTCACAGCACCACGGTCACCCTAGATAGAATGTGTCTAATACATTCTATTGCCAAGGGCCAAAAATTGATGTGGGCGCAATACTTCACCATAAAACAGCTGCCGCAAGGCAGACTGGGATCTTAGTTTTCCCATCACTGGTGATGTTATTGTGCCAGTAAAGAGGAATCATGCCCTGTGCTAATGAGGAAATCTTGGACAATAAGGGTCCCATAAATGAAGCCTCTATAGAAAGAATGACTCGAGGCAATGACACGCCATTACTGAAGGAGACAGAGACCAGCAAGATAAGAAAGGGCAAAGCCAAAGATGAAACAAAAGAACTAACCTGAATGCAGAGACATCTTTATGGCACAAATTAAAGGATGTCGAAAAAATGGTAAATTCCATCAACAACAGGCAGATCAAGCTTGTCGCTACAGTTGAAGATATAGAGAGATCCCAGAATTTGTTTTACGCTTATACCAGAGCCTGAAACAGTTCTATTATAGCCACATTAGGCAACCTGAGCCCATCCCCACTACCGGAATTCCCTGTGTTTCCATTGATCATTCACAATTATGACCTCTCTTCTTCGGATGACGACTTAGAAGACCGAGATATACCGGTGGCATCCCCACCTATTGTGCAGGTCTCTGATAATAAGAAAGAAGAGAAATCTAGGAACATCGAAGAATGCCAGCGAAAGATTGATAACTTGTTTGAGGATGGTATTTTTGCTGATCAAGAAGACACTGTTGTTTAGAAGGAAGTTGATGCTGCAGAAGCAGAAGTTGTTGTAGAAGAGGAAGTTGTTGCTGAAGAAGAGGAAGTTGCTGAAAATGAGAAAGAAAAAGAAGAAGAAGATTTTGTTGAGAAGGTTGTCATCGCACTCAAGTTTGTCGGTGTAAATATTGATAATTTGTAGGAAACTAGAGCAAGACCGGCGAAAGTTACTAAAGTCACCAGTGAGGAGTAATGCAATTCATGGGCAATAGTGGTCTACACTGGACCACTCCATGTGGCCTCTCCTATACAAACAACAGTTGATGATGCTAGGGCTAAGCCAAGAACTGAGGAGCAATCCGACGACAGAGCACAGCATAAACAAAAGAAAAGAAAGCGCTCCAATGATAAAAATGAAAGAAGGATGAGAAGAAAAGGATGAGAAAAAAACATCATGCAACCACATCAACGGCTATGGATAATTGAGTTAGTTTGTTTTAAGCTTTAGTTATAGTATTCATGCATTGCATGTAGCTATAGGTTTTATTTTGATAAGTATACATTGTCATTGTATTTTCATTGTATTACCTTTTAGTGTTAGTGCATTGGGGACAATGCAAACTTTAAGTTTAGGGGAATGCACATGCAACCACATCAACGGCTATGGATAACTGAGTTAGTTTGTTTTAAGCTTTAGTTATAGTATTCATGCATTGCATGTAGCTATAGGTTTTATTTTGATAAGTATACATTGTCATTGTATTTTCATTGTATTACCTTTTAGTGTTAATGCATTGGGGACAATGTAAACTTTAAGTTTGGGGAATGCATATGGGGCTTAGAAATGCACCCACATTTCAAAATTTTTGTTTTCAAAAATAAAGCATGTATGGCTTAATTATAGTTAATGAAAATTGTTCAAATTTTTTCTTTTGTTATATTCGATGCTTAATTCTTGAATCATGTAAATTAGCAATGAATGAGTTGGATAAATTTGATAGAAGATTGGTGCTTCAATTCTTTGATGAATGGATTAGGTTGCATTAGTAAATGATGACTGCTATCATTCTTTAAATCTTGAATGAATCTGCTTTGTACAGCTGCTTATATGTATATATAGTTAGAAAGTGGAGACACTCCAAAGTGGGTGTAGTATGGAATGTTAAAAAGGGAACACTGAAATACAAGCATTAGAAAAATCAATCTGGCCAAAGACTGTCCTACATGAGTGTGTGTTGGCGCAATTACGTACTCCCTGGGGGTTTGTTGCATCCCATCGTTACTTGTCAGGAACAAGGGTACAATAATACAACGATATCCCTTATTCTGAAAAAAAATGTATATATATACTTAGTATTATACAATAAATTTTGTAATGATAGATAAAACTTAGGGTTTGAAGCATGATGCTAGCATTGATGAAGTTGCAACCTTATTCATTCATGCTT
>JABEZY010274341.1:0-15214 GCA_013467495.1 Gossypium gossypioides
GGTGACGTGTAGGTATTTGAAGGTTAGATGAAATTGCAGAGTGCTTAACCACAGTTCCTTCCCATCCAACTTTTTTCCGCTTAAAGCTACCCTCTTTTTGATATTTCATATCTTCAACTTTATATTATTTTTCAAATTTTAGATTTTTTGATGTGCTGGATACTAAATAGCTAGTACCTATATATTTATTTTCAAACAGTAGCATATTGATATATATTTATATCAGTATTTAAAAAAAAATTGGATCAATGGAAGGAGATGGCCAACACCACTTTTTCTCATTAAAAAAAATATTTTTTTGAGTATTGGAACACTAATGGTCGACACTCACTCTATCGGATAAAAAATAAAATTTTTTGGGTCAGGGGAAGGAGATGGCCGACACCCACTTTTTCGGGAACTCAATTTTTTTTTCAAGTGCTGGGACATTGATGGTTGGCACCATTGTACCCGATTTAAAAAAAAAATGATACTGGGACTCTGATGACCGATGCCCCAATACTAGATTTAAAAAANAGGTACTAAGACATTGATGGTCGGCACCCCCTTAGTCTATATATATGGAAGCTGTTTGAGTTGTGGTATTGTAATTGGATGGAAAAAATAATTGTTGAGATTACCATCAAATTGGAGTGTTTGGGTGTGTACCATCAAATGGGGATACCGTATTTGGGAGTGTATCATCAAACATGTGTGATGTAGTGGATTGTAGATGGGAGCGTGTGGGAGTGTACAACCGAATTTTAGGGTTGAATTATATACTGTTATGTTTTAGCGGAGTTGAATTGTATATTGTCACGTGAACCGTAAAGGTTATGACATCAAAGGTCAGATGACTTCCTTCACCATAGATGACGAACTGTGTAGACCAGTTACGATTAAAGAATACGGCAGCGAATATGGTCGAAATTACTAAATGCAACGTAGACCTAATTCAAGCAGAAGATGACTAACTGTGGAGAAACTACTATTCAAAATGTTCATATTATTTTTGTATCCGTAAATCAATTTTAGTCCGTATAATTTCTTGGTAAAATTTTATATTTTCTTATATCAGTTTTGTAAAATGTTTGTATTATTTTTAGATCTGTAAAAATATTTTAGTTTGTTGGTCGAATTTTATATTTTCGTATATCAAGTTTCTAAAATGTTCGTATTATTGTTGTATACGTAAATAACATTTAGTCAGTATTATTTATTGGTCGAATTATATATTTTCATATATTAGTTTTGTAGAATGCTTGTTTTTTCTTATATATGTAAATTTTTTTGTTGCGTCTTATTATTTGTTTGAATTACTTAATATTTTATACTCATTTATGTCCACAAATAATTATGTTAAAAATTCAAAAATTTTTGTAGTGGAAGAATAATTACAAAGTAAATATTTATATAAAAAAAATCAAAACTGTCTAGATCCTGGCGACGTCCCCGGCGTATAACGATCGGGCTGCCTTCGTTGGCAAGGGCGTGCACCTTGTTGAAACGCTTGATAGTTGCTCGGGCCGGCCTCCGGTGTACTTAAGAAATTTGTATAATCATATACCCATCATCAGGGGTGTCAAGGTATTGCAAGACCGGAGGTGCTGAGCCAAGAATATCCTCAATGTTAGGTGTAGGTTCCCAAGTGATAATATGATAAAGTTTTGAGTCGATTCCTACCCTGGCCGCACCCCAAGGTAAAATTTGTCGTGTGGGTTCACTAGATGGGATTTCCTTTTAAGGACAGCTAGTCATGCATGACTTTTAGAAATATTGTCCCAAGATGACTCACAAATGAAAACATGTTCATGATAGGTGTTGAGTCAATGGTTACACACTCAAGATCATCTCTGATTTAATAGTTTCCCAATAAATGATATTTAAGCTAGAGATGATGGTCAAACATTAAACGGTAGTTAGTTCGTGTGGAGTCTTGAGAATTAAGATTCATAATCTGGTTGGGTGTAATCCATGTTTTTGCTAGTTAATCATGGGACCCCAATGCGACATGGTTGATGGGTGTGAGAATGATCGTAACAACAAAAAAAATATTTTTTTTAAGGTTTTAATACAAGACGCATGCATCATACTGCATTCTTGATATGTTGCTAAAATAAAAAATATTTGCTTAATACAAAAAGAGTAATTAGTGAAATCTTTATTTTTTGCAGTTCAATTATGTCTCATACCCCTCTTATTAGCATTCTTATTGAGAATAAATCAAATGGGGATAACTTTCAAGAATGGAAATGGAACTGGCTGATAGTTCTCAGTTGTGAGAAACACAAATTCGTTCTTGACGAAATGTGCTCTCCTGAATCTCAACCCAAAGTGAGAAATCGCTAGAGAGATTCTAGCTCGATTGCTCAATGTTATATGTTAGCGAGCATGAGTAGTGTGTTGCAAAAGCAACACGAGAATTTTCGTATTGCCAAAGAGATCATAACAAATTTGGAGGATTTGCTCAAGGCCAAGTCATATTGGCTCGAAAATCCGCTAATACAAATTTGATGAATTCTCAACAAAAAATCGACAATCCAGTCAAATAACATATGCTTAAACTTATGGGATTTTTTGCGGAAGTGGATGATAATGGAGCTGAACTAGATGTGAACACTCAAATTGAAATAGTGTTTAAATCTTTAACCAAGGAGTTTGCTGGTTTTAGGGCTGCTTGCTTACAATTTGGGGAACAATGTGCTTACCTTGAGTTGATGCTGAATGGTGGTAAGTCGGTTTTGGAAAAACCTGAGGCAAACTTAGCTGTGGGCTTTATGTTTTCTAAGGGGAAACAAAAAGCTAAGGGAAAGAAGAAACCGACTAAGTATTCGGTTCCACCTCATTTCAAATACAAGGTTTCCTACAGGAAGGTATGGTAGGCGAAGCAAATGGCAATGAAGCAGTTGTACGTTGATTGGGATGCGTCATACAATGATCTTCAATGGTGGATATACGCGATGTGGGAGTATGTGCCAGGAATGGTGACTGATTTGGAAACACTGCAGCATAAAGGTTCGGATGGCGAGATAGAACCGAGGAAACGATTTTTCCACTAATTGTTCTAGACGTTTGAACTATGTGTTAGGGCTTTCCTTCGCTACAATTTGTTGGTGCAGGTAGATGGAACCTGGCTCTACGGTAAATACACGCAAATAATCTTGATTGCGGTTGCATAAGATGACAACCGGAATGTACTTCCTATCGCTTTTGCCATCGTGGAGAGTGGGAACTTCGAGTCTTGGGAATTTTTCCTTCAAGTTTGCAGAGGCACATTGTTAGACAAGACAACATTTGCCTCATCTCGGACAGATCGAAGGGATTACTTACTGCGGTAAGACGTTTGAGGGTTCTGTGGAGGTCTATTTATTGCATCCGACACATCGCGTCAAACTTTCATAGAGATTATAAGAATAAAGAATGGCGCAGAGAAATCGTGAGCATGGGTAAAAAACACTGTTCCAAATTTGATTTGTTCATATTTTATTTTTATTATATATTTGTATTTTTTTCAAGATTTATCTGGATGAGTTACACTAGCGTAGTAAAAACGTAATTCTTTTAAGAGTTTTAACTTTGAAAATCAAAAATTTATTTTAGTCGATTTAGATGATTTTGTAATTTCGTTTTAGACTTGGTAGATACTGACGAGATTATAAAAAGAAAAATAAGCCAAGTCCAAAATAAATTACAAATTTAAAGGATTAAATTGTAGTTATCTCAGTGCAAAACAATCCGAGCTTCCGCACGCCGTCTGATTCTAAATCAAATGTCTTCTTGACAGATAAAAGTAAAAAAATGGTGAGTCACCAAGTACGCGTATAACCAAACTCAAATACAAATAAATAGACGTAATATATAAATCATAGTAACGCAAGCATTTGATAGCAATTGTATAACCAGTACGGAACAAATCTAGAGTATCACAAAGGTTTCAACAGAGGTAATACAACAAAACAAAGCAAAACAGAACAGAGCAGAACAACGCAATTCAAACAGAACAGAACCGAATAGAGCATAACAAAACAGGATGGAATAGAGCAGAGAAATACTGAATAGAGCAGAACAGAACAGAACAAAATAGAGCAGAGCAGAGCAGAACATGTATGTTTATGCAGATACAGTGTTTTTCAAACAGGTCAGAATGCAGATTTATCAAAAACAGTCGTCCCAAACTCCGTTACACACCAAAATAGAGTTCTCCCCCGAACTCATCCATCCAAAACACATCAATAAAGTCATCCTGATTTGCCCGACAATGATGACTCGCCATCCCAGGTTACCCAACAAAGATGGCTTATCAATATATAGTTAAACTGCTAATCAAATATATGTGGTCAAGCCACTATAGTACAGTTGAACTACCGGAACAGAAGTGTGGATAAACCACCAAATAGTGCATATCATTAAATTGCTAGAAACTTTCACCTTTTACTTCAACTCAAGTATCATGCAATGTGTCATGGCATGCTTATGCAGAATCAGAGTACTGAGCATGTAAGTCATTCTATCTCTTAATAGCAAAATTAGTAAATATGGGGGTCCATGTTTTGTAAAACAAACTTATCAAACCTAAACGAACCATATAAGATTTGCCATAAAGTCACATACACGGTTATAAATCAGAATCAGTAACAATTAGTCTAACATGTTCAGATATCGCATATTCTTCATCAACAAAGTAACGTAGAGGTGTATCAACAAACTTAACAGAATATAGGTCGTACCTGATAATTCACACACATAGACAATAACACATTACATTCTAATGGATCATACTCACTTAGGTTCAAACGTAACAAATATATGTACAAATTACAAGTTGTTCATCATCAATCTAACACGTTCAGGTATCGGATATATCATCCATATATCATTCATATATCATTCTTAGAGCATCAGATGGTCTTCTTACAATCAAATTTAGATTATAAATACATTGTGGAGGTCAATGCTTGTTTTGGGCAACAGTCACGGCCTCAAAAATAAGATTTAGCTCCTATTCATATGCCACACGGCTTGGACACCCGCCCATGTCCTTGTCCGTGTGGCTCACACGGTCTAGGCACACTTCCATATCGTCTACCTGTGTGTTTTTAAATCATAAATAGTGAGTTACACGGCCTAGACACACGTCTATGTCCTTGTCCGTGTGGCTCACACAGCCTGAGCACATGCCCATGTCCCTGGCAATGTGGTTCTAAAGCGTAAACAGTGAGTTATATGGCCTGGACACACGCCAATGTCATTGCTTGTGTAGCTCACACGGCCTGGGCACACGCACATGTCCTTGCTCGTATGACTCACATGGCCTGGGCACATGCCCATATCCCTGGCCTTGTGGCGTCAATAGTCCCGTTTTTTGGTGACTGAAAACGTAAAAAAGAGGGGTTTCGGCACCCACCTAACATAGAATCGATGTAGGAGCAAAAAGGATGAATTTCTGTCCCTAAACGACAAGTAATTGCCCAACAAAATGATTAATTCGCAGTTAAATTGCTGAAAATTAACATTCTAAAATCGCAGTTATGTCGAAGAACTTTCGACACTAAAACTTTAAATCGAACTTACCGGCTAACAAATTGAACTAAAATGGAGAAATCAGATCCCGTACAAAATCAATGTAACGTAACATAACACAAAAAGAAAGGAACTTAAAACGGTGAAACCGAATCAATAAAGAAGAAAGTAAAAGCGTAACATTAGAAAAAAATGAAACAATGTGAAACAAAAAGGGAGTTTTTGTTTTGAGAAAGTCTAATTAACTAAAATAAACTACCCCACAAGGCAGTTCAATAAAAACATCTCCCTAACTTTTGTCGAGACTCGAACCCAAGACTAAAAGGTATGTAAATGTTTAACCATTAAACCAACAGGCTCATTCTTGTAATTAGTTTATCGAAAATAGAACTTATGCTAGGCGATCAAGAGTAAGGGTTTGATAAAAATAAAAAAATTTCAAGGAACATGGTTTGAACCCAGAACCTCTCACACATGACTAGAATACCTAACCACTGAGCCAAATCAATTTCTCTCGATTTCACTCTATTTTCTCTCAATTTTACTCCATTTTCTCTCAATTTTCTACAAGCATTTTCCATTGATTTTAGATTTCAATTCCTAAAACTTGAATTTTTTCCATTTCTTCTCTATTTCTACCATTTTTGTTGGATTTTGGATGGAGAAATTTCTTGATGTTTTTCAGTTAGATTTTGAGTGGTTGTGAACTTAAGAAATAGATTTTTGTAAAGATTTGGTGAGTTTTTGAGGTTTTGTATAAAGATGGTGTGTTTCTGATTAGTTAATCATCATTGGATCAATATAATTCAATTTATGAGTGGGTTTAAGAAGTGAAGTTGGGTTCTCGCTGCATAGTTTCAGTAGATTTAGGGGCTTTAATTGTTCTTTGCTAAATTCTTAAAAATAAAATTGAAGCTACAGAGGAGGTTGGCAAACTTTAATTGTTTGTTTAATTGTGTTCACATTAAAATTGAAGCTAAGGAGGTTGGCAAAACAGTGAAAGCCTAGGGACCTCTCTACTTGATATGTTGGATTAAGTTATTTACTTAGGGTATGTTTAGTATTATTTCTAAGAAGCACTTCTGGGACAAAAAAATACTTTTGAGACAAAAATATTCCTAAACAAGCTACTTTTTGAGAGAAAAAAAAAATACTTTTTCCAAGATAAAAAAATGGCCCAAAAACACTTTTTTGAGAAGTTGAAAATTTTAACTTCTCACCAGAAGTACTAAGTATTGCTAAACTAAGCCTTAGACTGATATGATTAATTAGATGCTTGTAATATTTGTGAATGAATAATTGGGATTGAATAGAAAACATCAATTGCTTATGCTTTAAGGTGTATTGATATTTTACATAATGCTTAATGCGTGGATAATGCATGTTTAACTAAATGTCCCTATTAATCATCTTGGTAAGTGTTCTAGTATAGATAGCATATCATAGGATATTAAGCACCTTAGATTCTTGTGTGTTGATGGGTTAGTTTGAATGCACCAAAGAGTTTTGGTGCATTTGGAAGTTAACTTGATGTGTTTTGTATATATTTTTGTGTGATAAGAGGGTATAACATTGTGTTTTGCACATTTTACTGTTAATTAGTTGGAAGTCGTGTTAATTACATGCATTGAAGTATTGTTACTTTTATGGCGTAATTAAAAATTTTTGATGTGTTTGGGTATCTGTGTATTCGTTCTACGCAGAGGCAATGTGTTCTTGTATTGGATTGAAATAATGGCTAACAACTTTGAAAATCATGTGAATGTTATAAATGAGTTGACCACATGATATGTCTTATGGAAATGTGTTTTTAGATTAATCAACGACTTCATTGTGAAAGAACTGGATAAAGAGATTGAAAATATCTAGCCAAACAGAATGAAATAGAGAGAATATAGAATAAACTTCTTTTCTTTTGTATTCAAAAATGCTTACTTCTAAATTCTCAACGTACAGTATTTATAGACTTTAGTGACTACTCTAAACTGAGTAACAATCTTACCAGACTCACAACTAACTAACAACTTCCTATACTCTAATATTCATCCATCTTCTTTACATGCAAGACCCATAGAAAACTCCAAAAACGAGTAAAACTCGATAGTGAAAGCGGCTTAGTGAGAACATCAGTGACTTGATCATACGCTGGAACCTCACCAACGGCAACAGTACCATCAGTAACCTTTTCACGAACGAAAAATAAATCTAACTCAACATGCTTAAACTTTGAATGGAGAACAGGATTAGCAGCAACCGCAACTGCCCCAAAACTGTCACACCAAATATTAGGAATACTAGTAGACTGAACATGTAATTCTTGAAGTAACGATAAAAGCCACGTAACCTCACTAGTAACTGCGACAAGACTCCAGTATTCTGCCTCAGTAGTAGACCGAGCAACAGCCTGCTGTTTCTTCGTACACCACGATACAGGAGTATGTTCGAAATAAACACAGTATCCAGTAGTAGATCTCCGGTCATCAAAATCTAATCCCCAGTTTGCATCAGTATACCCAACTAAAGACAAACCGGTGGACGGACGAAACACAATTCTAAAATCAACCGTTCTACCTAAATATCTCAAAATACGCTTCAAAGCGGACATATAAATGAAAGTGGGACAATGCATAAACTGACATATTCGATTTACAGCATATGCAACATCAGGCCGCGTAAGAGTGACATACTGTAGTGCTCCGGCAAGACTCTTGTATTTAGTCGGATCCTCTAAACGCTCACCACCATCTCTAGTCATGATAGAGGAACTAATCATTGGTGTATGAACACTCTTCGCATTCTCCATCGAACATTGTATAAGAATATCACGTATATAATTCTTCTGACATAGATGAAGACAGCCTGATGAAGAACGAGTAACCTCTATCCTAAGAAAATAATGAAGGTCGCCCATGTCCTTAAGCGAAAACTCATTATTCAGCAATTTAACAAACCACTCTATAACAGAAGGCACATCACCAGTAACAATGATATCATCAACGTACACAAGAATATACAACGTTGAAGCTGGTACAACTCGAACAAATAAGGAAGCATCAGACTTTGATACTACAAACCCCACAGAGACTAGAAACCCTTTTAGCTTCTCAAACCAGGCACGAGGAGCCTGACGAAGACCATACAACGCTTTCTTCAGACGACACACCAGAAGTCTGCCATCTGAACCATACTGAACATAGCCGGGAGGTTGATGCATGGAAACTTCAGTGTCAAGATCGCCATTTAGAAACGCATTATTCACATGCACTTGCCGAAGCGACCACCCCCTAGATATAGTAATAGACAAAATAACTCTGATAGTAGCTGGTTTGACCACCAGACTAAACGTTTCCTTAAAATTACAACCCGGAACTTGAGAGCAGCCTTTTGCGACTAAGCGAGCCTTATGTCGAACAATAGTACCATCAGAATTCTTCTTGATTCTGAACAGCCATTTGCAGCCAATGACCTTACGATTAGACGGAGCAGGAACTAGCTCCCATGTGGAATTACGCATAAGAGCATCATACTCATCTTGCTCAGCAGCGCGCCACTCAACAGTAGCCAGAGCTTCTTCAATTGGAGACGGTTCAACAGCTTCAACATTTAAAACCTTAAGCTTGTAAACTTCTGCTTTAGCTCGAGTGACCATTGGGTGAGTATTACCCACAGGTGGCCTACTAATCTGACTATCAGATACCGACGAAACTCCTGCAGACATTCTCATAGTAGAGTGAGATTGAACATTGGTATCACTTGATGATCCCGAGTCATAAACTGCTGGAAGAGTACTCGACCCAGTCCCAACATCAACTGAAGAATCATGAGCCTGAAACTGCTCCAAATTAACATCTAATACAGGATCAGTAGACTGAGACTACAACCCTTATAGAGAGGGTGTCATCATGCAAGGCTCAAGAGTTGAAGGATAAGACGGCCACACAAGAGGAACAACCGTTGAACTAGTCTGATTGGTCGTCGATACAGACTTGTCTAGACTAGTCTCAGTAAACAAAAATCTCTGCTCATCAAATACCACATGCCTTGAAACTATAACCTTACCATCTGGCAAAAGATACTGATACCCCTTGTGACGAGGACTGTAGCCCAAAAATGTAGACGGCTGAGACTGAAAATCTAACTTATGACTTGCAAACGGACGTAAGTAAGGATAACAACAGCAGCCAAACACTCGAAGATGATCATAAGTCGGATAATTTCCATAGAGTGCTTTAAACAGAGAACTGTCCTGAAGAACAACAGTAAGAAGTCGATTTATAAGATGAACCGCACAATAAAACACATACCCCAGTATCCCATAGGTAAATTTACGTGAGCCAATAATGTAATACTCACTTCAACAATGTGACGATGTTTACGCTCAGCTACTCCATTTTGTTCTGAAGTATATGGACAGGTCAGTCGATGTATGATTCATTGAGATTCTAAGACAGACGTGAAACCACGGTATTCTCCTCCCCAATCACTCTGAAATTGCTTAATAGACTTGCCAAACTGTGTCTTAACTAATTGTTAAAATTGATTAAAGCATTCTAGTGCTTGAGCTTTTTGACGTAAAAGATAAACCCAAGTAAACCTAGTACACATGTTAATAAACGAAACATAATATCTCTTATCACCACATGCAACAGATGCGGGACCCCAAAGATCAGACACAACCAATTCAAAAGGACGATAGCTAGTAGTCGAAGGGGAGAAAGGCAACTTATGTGACCTGCCTTTTTGACATGTATTACATATACCATCCAAACTATTTTTACTTGAAACAACATTACATTTATTTAGAATTGTTTTGACCACAGAAGTTGACGGGTGGCCTAAACGATTATGCCATAAAGCAAACACAGAACTATTTGGAACTGTATGTAGAACTTGCAAATGAGCAACAAATGGAGTAATCGTAGACGGAGTGAAAACCACTGGCACAGAAAATTGATATAGTCCATCATGAATGTGGCCAGTCAGCAATGTCTCCCGAGTCACCGTATCCTTAATAACACAATGGGTAGGGTGAAACTCAAAAAACATACCATTATCACGAGCAAATTGTGAGACGGATAAGAGGGATTTCCGTATACTTGGGACACATAAAACATTTGATAATCGTAACGATTTATACTGAGTAGGTAAAATAACAGTACCAATTGATGAAATTACCGCAGGAGTACTATCGCCTATTAAAAGAGATGATGTACTTGAATATGGCGTGACATCACGTAAAGCTGACACATCACGACAGACATGATGACTCGCTTCCGAGTCAGGATACCAAGATGTGGTGCCACCGTGCACTGTAATGTATGGATCATCATTACCAGTACTAGATCCAAGTTGAGCAGTATTGACATGAGAGCTGGATACTGAAGGATCAGAATTATCAGATGCATGTAAGTCCCCTAGCCGAGGAAGCCCAATACATGGTTCGGACCCAGTATAAACCTGAACATGCGGTTTGGTAAATCGCAGAACCCGATCAACACCAATCGGTTCAGGCGAACCGGGATCACTTTGATCAACTTGAACAAAATTAGAAGACGGAACCCCATTTACATTTGGGTCAACATGCGGCCCATGTGAGGAATTTACCACATTCGGCCCTTGCAACATACGCCATCCATTCCCAGTAACAAAGTCCAGTGGGGCATTTCCTTTAAAACCATTGTTATTAAAACCAGGCCCATCATCATTACCAAACTGACTCAAATTGGATTTAAAATTATTCCCATATGGCCGGCCATAGTCATTAGCATATGACACATGTGGCCCACGTGCCAATTTCTCACTTTGCAAGCCAGCACTCCAATATTGACCACCATTTCTATTTTGACTCGCATAGTTCCCTTGACCATAAATTGTTCTCTGACTTTTGTGATAAGGAGCCACACACTGTTCTTCTTCTTCTTGCATACACAGTCCAAAATCAGCCCGCTCAACACCCGACGGAACCCCTTGACAAGAGACCGACGGCACCACGGACGAGGTATTCGAGTCTCTATGATAACGGTAGTAGCACTTCTGAGCCACATGACCGAATCGACTACAGATCTGGCATTGAATGCGAGATCGAAAAGTTCTGCCACGGCCACAAACAGACGTACGATCCCCACGACTGACTCCTTCAACTGACGGCGCATCTTCAACCAAATTTGCGTTCAAGGTTACCTCCTGCAACACTTGAGCTTGACGACTCTCACAGTCAACTAAAGCATCAACCAAACGCTGTAACGACAGAATTCCAGTCGACAGCCTAGCGGAGGAGATAACCGCCTCAAACTCTGACGGTAATCCCACGAGCGTCACATCAATCTTCTCTTCATCAGAAATACGAGAACCAGAGGCATCTAACATAGCACACAAGTCTTTAATTCTAGCAACATAAGCTTTAATAGAAAGGTTACATTTCTTCAAAGAGTGAAGCTCATGCCGAATCCGTGACTGCTTAAAACCAGTGTCAGCCGCAAACAGATTAATGGCCGTGTTCCACATATCACACGCCGTGCACGCATCATCAAATGACGATTGAAGAGATGTACTTACAGTAGATAACAACCATGAAGTCAGAAGCCTATCTTGCTGCGTGAACACCTGCGCCGCCGGATTTGGAGCACGAGATCCATCGAGCAGGGAAATAAATCGCAATGGCGGAACAACGGTGCCATCTAAGAATCCTGTAAGTCCATATCCATCCACTATTAATTTTATCTATTTGCGCCATTGAATATAGGTGCCGTCATCGAGCTTAACCACTTCATGCAGAGGAAGAACGGTCGTGACAGTATCGCCGACGAACACACCAGAGCTAGACTCACCAGATGCGAAATCAGCGGAAGCCATGATAGACAAGATCCAGAATCAAATGGCGAATGATACCATGAAAGAACTGGATAAAGAGATTGAAAATATCTAGCCAAACAGAATGAAATAGAAAGAATATAGAATAAACTTCTTTTCTTTTGTATTCAAAAATGCTTACTTCTGAATTCTCAACGTACAGTATTTATAGACTTTAGTGACTACTCTAAACTGAGTAACAACCTTACCAGACTCACAACTAACTAACAACTTCCTATACTCTAATACATTGTAATCATGTAGGGAAATGTCGTATGCTAGTTATGCCATTACCATGTTTATTGATGAATTCCAATGTATATAATTGACTTAGGGCACCATTGGATGGGCGTTTATTTTTAGTGCGGTGTGTTTAGTTTTCTTTTTGTTTCACGTTATAATATCGTTACAATATTTAATCTCACCGTCACCGCTGTTTTTACATTAACTATAAGTAAACACACCGCCCATTCTAAAAGACCCTAAATGAATATACCAAGTATTATTAAAAACTTGTATAGCAACACTCAAAAAAAAATTCTGTGTAAAAAACAAATTTATAGTAAATATATTTGTGGCCTCTATATATTTCTTTTACCTAGAGTTAAGAGAAGATGGTATGAAATAAATTTTCCAAAGAGAAATGCATATTGTAAGTAGGATAACTTTTATAAATAAAAATAAATACATGTAATAAAATTTTAATTTTATATTACTCTTCCTATTTTATGCTATATAAATTTTAGCTATTTTTATTACATTGTAGTTATAATATCCCAAAATTATTGTTAGTAAATTTTATTGTCTTAATTGGAAAATAATGGTATAAAACAAAAATGTCACGTCATTTATATATATTTTTTAATAGTTTAATACCATGTCAATATTTTCATTCTAAATTTCAGTATTATTCTTAAAATATTAAATTCAAATGAAAATCCTCAAAAATTCAAAATAAAATAGTTGATTTGACATATTAAATTATTAAAAATGAATAATTTTGATGATTATGTGACAAACCACAAACGTGAGGTGCTAAAAGATTGTGTAAATTATGAGAAACGTGCACACAGCGGACAGGAATGAAAGGTACAGTTCGGATGGAAAATTTGAAGCTACAATTCTAGTATCCATTTGTATAAATGGATATCTTCTTGGTTATTTCATGCATTCGCAACTCTTTTTTCAACAAGTTCTCTTCCTTTCTTTCGAACAAAGTCTCCAAGCTCAGACCAATGGTGGGTGAAGCAAAGTTGATAAAAAATAGGGTGACAAAACCCGTATCCAGAGATGATTTATTTCATTTCATTAAATCAGCCATTTCCAATGAACAACAACAAACAGACCCATTTTACGTGCTGGATTTGGGTGCAATCAGGTCCCTGGTGGAGACATGGTTCCATAATCTTCCAGTGGTTCAACCTTTCTATGCTGTCAAATGCAACCCTAACCCTGCTTTCCTCAAAGAAATGGCAGCTCTCGGCACCGGCTTCGACTGTGCAAGCCTTCCTGAGATTGAAACCATTTTGTCCCTTGGGGTTTCGCCTGATCGAATCGTTTTCGCAAACACATGTAAACCCGAGTCTCACATCAAGTATGCAGCTAAAGTTGGCGTTAACTTAACCACTTTCGACTCCAACTGTGAGCTCGAAAAGATAAAAAAGTGGCACCCGAAATGTGTACTGTTGATCCGAATCAAAGTCCCGGAAACCAGTGGTGCAACATTCAAGTTCGGTTCCAAGTTCGGTGCACTCCCTAAGGAAATTGTTCCGCTTCTGAAAGCAGCTCAAGAAGCAAAGCTCCAAGTCGTTGGCGTCTCGTTTCATATTGGGAGCAGAGCAATTAACTTCCAGGCATTTGAAGATGCCATTGGAGCAGCCAAAACAACGTTCGACACTGCAGCTCAACTTGGGCTACCTAAAATGCATATCTTAGACATCGGTGGAGGCTTCACATCAGGTCCAAAGTTTACCGATGCAGCCTCCGCCGTGAAAGTTGCTTTACAAAAATATTTCCCAGGTGAGGTAGCTGATGGTAACTTAAAAATCATTGCGGAACCTGGTCGCTTCTTTGCTAATTCGCCATTTACATTAGCAACAAGCGTAATAGGGAAACGAGAAAGGGCGGAGGTTAAGGAGTACTGGATTAGCGATGGGATTTCGGGGTCGATGAACTTTTTGAAGTACGATCACGATGAAGTGATTTGCACTCCTCTCATCATGAAAAACCCTACATGCAAAGAATTGAAAACATGGAGTTCCACTGTTTTTGGACCGACATGCGACGCAGCTGATACGGTTTTGAAGGGTTTTGAATTGCCAGAATTGGACGTGAATGATTGGCTGGTCTTTCACAACATGGGTGCTTATACTTCATCCCGTGGGAATGATTTTAACGGGTTCAAAACTTCGGCCATTCCAACAATTGCCTATGAAAATTAATGGTCGCCATAAGGTCACCCTTAGAAGAAGCAAATGCATGTGTTTTCCTCGGTAGTGTTTAAATTCTCGTATGGTTGTTGTTGTTGTTTTCTGATGAGTGGTCTGTTTTCTTTTGTTAATGTGATGCTCTGATTGCTTATGTTTGAGAGCCTCTTGTTTATAATAAAATTTTTATTTGCCGAAGAAAATAGCTTGTGAAATTATGCTGTTGCAGACCACTTCATGGATAATTTAGTTTCCTTTGAGCTGGTGATTGGACATTGCACAGTGGAACGCCAACTCCTTTCATGAGCAGCGGTGCTGGACATTGCTTCAAAGTAGTGTAATTAAAAACTGTTTTAGAAGACAAGGAGCTTAGATCATATTCAGAGAGCATTGCTTGTATAGTGATAAAAAAATAAACCATATATACACACCACATGGCT
>JABEZY010274349.1:0-11440 GCA_013467495.1 Gossypium gossypioides
AACCACAAATTCGATGAGTAAGATCGTAATAAGTAGTATTTAAATTATATGAGTCAACTATAATTTATATAAAAAATTGATTTGATGAAATTTTAGTAAATTGAAAAATGACTAGCATAAGTGGTTATCCCAAAAGTTAAGTGGTTTTAAAAAAATGAGGTATCAGGACCTCATTTTTGTAAAAAAAACTCGTAAGTATTTTTATTAAATATTTATGGATTTACTAAATAGGTATGTGAATGTTCGGTTTGGAAATTTTAAGGTTTAAATAGTTAATTTAGTAAAAAGGACTAAATTGTAAAAACTTCAAAAGTAAGTTTCTATTAATTAAAGGTGTCATATGCTTAAGGGAAATTTAGTATGTGGACTTAAATGGTAAATATGCCATTTTCTTTTATAGTGGATGGTTTTAGGTGATTAAATGCATGGAATTTGGCTTATTTTTAAAGGACAAATTGGTAAATTAGTAGCATAAACTAAATTAAAACAAAGGTGGTCATCTTCTTGCTTGGGTATTTGAAAACCAAAAATTCCATGGGAGAGCACTGAAGGTTCGACTAAGCATTGTCCCTTGCATGTTTGTGTTTTAGAGGTTAGTTTTTAGTGATTTTTATGTTTTTGAGTTCGTATTAGCTTAATTTAGTTAGCCCCGGGGTCAATTTGTAAAATTGTTAAAATTCTAGGGACTTACCATGAATGATATGAATGTGTTTTGAATTTGGTTGATAGAGTATTTAGCTTGGTTGATGAATAAACTCATTTTGTTATGTAATTTTTAGTGATTTTAAGTTTTAGGGATTAAATTGTTTAATTAGTAAAATATCATTTAACTATTGTGAAATGATGATAAAAACAGGCTGATTATGAACCATATGAAAATAGCATGAATTTTAATTAAAAGTGGTTAAATTGCAAGTTTCGGATTTAGGGACTAAATTGTATAAAAGGTAAAACATTAAGGGTTATGAGTTGAATTAGTTATTTTAAGCTATTTTAATGGTTTGATTGAATGAAAATTATTATTTAGATCAAGAAACGAACCAAACGGATCTAAATCGAGGAAAAATTAAAGTGTCAGATTAGTCGACGACTTCGTTTTTACAACTGTTTTTGTCGAGGTAAGTTTGTATAATAGTAAAATGGTAATTTTTTATGTTTGAATAGAAGTTTAGATAATGTAATATTGTGTATAACTTTTATTGAATGTGAATTGTTAACTAATTATTTGGATGAAATTAGAATATTTATTCAATTAATGAACATCAATATAAAATGTGAGATTCATGATTTTGTATATGAAATGATATTATGAAAAGGGAAAGTAAAGGATTGATAGGTAAAAATACCCCGTTTGAACCTAGTGAATACTTAGGATACAAGTGACATGTCATTAGGGATTATACGGTTTTAGGTGCTGGTATTGGATGTCCTATCAATGCCTGAGGTCTTGCATTTGTTGTGAATTCTCTATAGCTCATGTGAGCAGCATCGTGTATCTAACATCTTGACCCACAACTTGTGTGAGTAGGCCCACTTCACTGCTCGTGTGAGCATTATTGAAAAGGTTACAGTTGCATTAAAATGTACACTTTGTGTGAGCATTCCCGAGTACCCGATGCTATTCTATTGGTTCAACGAGTGATTAAAGATTTAATTGAATAGGTAAGTATATACAATTAACTATGCCATGGAAAATATGAATTGGAATATGTGATATGGGCATTTGAATTGATAAGAGAGTATATTGAAAAAGTGAGGAATAGTTTATATATTGAAATCTTTATCATGGCATGTTATATGTTTCAATGGTTAGTACATCCTTATATATACCTACTAATTATGTGAAATGTTGTGGATAGGAAAGAAAGATATCCATATGATCTAGTGAGCAATGTTTGAATGGTTTAATCGTTTTATGTTTGGTAAGTTTAAGTTTCCTTTATACGAGCTTACTAAGCACTAGTTGCTTGTGTAATTACTTTGTTTGTTTTGTAGATCATTGAAAACTTGATTGATTGGAATTGTGTCGGAGCACGATCACACTATCCAATCACCATATTGGCAGTTTTTGGTTAATTTTGGCAAGTGGTTATAAATGGCATGTATAGAGCTAAATGTGTTATCTTGGTCTTTTGGTTGTTTTGAGTTTGTGAATAGCTTAGTTGTGGTTGAATGCATTGGTGTTGTTGTTTTGCAAATGATGAGGTAAATAGATGATGTTGGACTTGTGTATGTCCTTTTCTTAAAGTAGGTAAATCATGGTTGAATGGTATGCTATGAATAAGGTTGCTTGGTTTGTATGATACAAGTTTAAAGAATGATCTTGAAATGTTGAATGGAATTAAGTTTGGTGTGTGAATTAGGGTGCCTTTTGATGTCATATTGGTTAGACATAGGATGTATGAATATTTGACATGTATTTGGTGTTTTGAATGTACTTTTAGCCATGTAAATTAGGCTAGTTTAGTACTTTTAGCCATGTAAATTAGGCTAGTTTAGGTGTATCTCATTGTGCAAGAAATGGTACTTGATTTGACTTTTTTTTGAAGTTAAAAATGCTACACACGGCCTAGGACACGGGTTGTCACACTGCTGTGTGCTATATACGGCCATTCCACACAGTTGTGTGTCATTTTTGATTTAGGTGTAGATTTTACACAGTCTGAGACACGACCCGCGACACGGTCGTGTGTCTCAAGTCAATATGTAACATGGTCTGGCACACAGTCTATGACACAGTCGTGTGACTCAACATCAAATGCACACGGTTTGGCACACAGCCTGTGACATGGTCATGTGGCCCTATTTCGAATACTCACGCGAGCTGGGACATGGTCGTGTGTCCAGACTTTTAATGTCCACATGGTCTGGGCCATATCACACGATTTAGGGGTGTTACATTTAGTGGTATCAGAGCTACAATTTAGTCGGTTCTTGGATTGAACGTAACATGTATGAAGTCTAGAAATACGTGTCAGTTTATAACCTGTGATAGTATGATGTCTCCTAACTTAATTTGATTGTTTTTCATTTAGATAAAAGATGTCTACCAATCGAGCTAATTTCGATGAAGCTGAGAGTAATGCTTAAGCCTCCAACCAAGCGGCTGCTCATAATGTGTTAAAATTCAAGAAGTCTAAAGAAGAGGTTCACAGTACTTTTATTAATAATGAATAATATGTTTAATATGTATATGAGAATCAATTTCGTGGCTCAATGACCTCCACCCCTTTATCCTTAAAACCCTATACGACAAAATATTCACAAATTTTCTATTGATAAAGTTTGAAAGTGCGAAGCTGAATAGTTTAGCGGTAAATGAGTGATGATTCGACCAAAGTTGAGTACCAGTTAGAAAATACATAGAGAGTTTTAGATGAAATGTTATGTCTTCCCGAATATTTACGAAGATGTGTTGTGTCATTGTTAAAAGAAGAACGTTTTTCACTAGTAATCGACTTTAACTACTTTGGTACCAAAAGAATGGATTAATTGAGATTTCTTCTCAATTGATTTTCGAAAGAATTATGTTAGCAAATGATATTTAGACAAGAAGAAAAATGAATTTATTGAGTTGAAGCTGGGAAACAAATCAGTAGCAGAGTACGGGAGAGTGATTGTTCAGCTTAGAGAATATGTTTATGAGATGATACTGATTATAGAGGAATTATGTACTTGTTCGAATATGGATTCAATAATGTGATCAAAATGCTTGTGGATGCAATTAAATTTTGTAACTTTGTAATTTTATCGAAACGAGCTTAGAAAATGAAATAAGTTGTAATCATAAGAAACAGTGCGAGATGAGAGTTCAATACTTAAAAAAAAAAAGAAATGTATCCAGAACATTTTCTATTTCCTCGTCAAAGAAAATAAAAGAATCGAGTAGCCATTTTTTAGTGCAATGTAAATTAGGCTAGTTTTGGTGTATCTCATTGTGCAAGAAATGGTGCTTGATTTGGCTTGTTTTAGAAGTTAAAAATACTGCACACGGTCCGGGACACGGGTTGTCACACGACCGTGTGCTACACACAGCTACCCCACATGGCCATGTGTCATTATCATTTTAGGTGAAGATTTCACATGATCTGAGACACGGCTCGCGACACGGTCCTGTGTTTCAAGTTAGTAAGTAACACGATCTGGCACACAGTCTATGATACAGCTGCGTGACCCAACATCGAACACACACATGGTTTGGCGCATAGCCTGCAACACTACCGTGTGACCTTATTTCAAATACTCACATGGGCCGGGACACAACCGTGTGTCCAAACTTCGAATATAGACACGGTCTAGGATATGTCACGCGACTTAGCCAAATGCCCGTGTGACCTCAGTTTCAAAAATTTTAAAATTTTTCCAAAATTTTCTGTTTTGTTTGAAATTGATCCCAGAATGTTTCCAAGCTATTTTAGGGCTCTGTAGAATCTTTTAAGGCCTGTAAGTATATTTTTGTTATAATTAAATTGATTTATTAAATGTTAATATTTAATTTTCATAATTGTTTCTGTTGTAAAGTTAAATGTTTTGATTTGTACGATAATGCTCCGTAACCCTAATTCAACAATAGAGATATGTTAGGGGTGTTACATTGTGACTAGCAAATATTAGCTAATTCTTTTTCTAAGTTCAAACTGATGGTAAGTGGCACTGTAAGAATGTTTACATTGCGAGAAAGACAACTTACTTTAGTAGATAATCTAAATGAGTTCATAATCTCGTAAAAGAATCAAAGTGAACATTTGATTCAAATACTTAGATGGATTATTATGTCATCTACAATTCCAATTGGGGAGATGGCTAGTCTTGGCTATTGGAGCAGTTGAGTCCACGGGTAGAGACAGATATATTCATTAGAAGAATGATACATTGGATTGGACCCAAGATGAATTAATTCTGAATCCGTTTGTGAATTAATTCACTTATGATATTCATGGTGCGATTTACCTAAATCCTGAGTTAGTCATTGATCATGCGTATGTAACTCATGTGCATAAGTGGATGCTTATGCTCTGATCGACTGTAAACGTCATAGCAATAATGTACAAGCGTACACTGTCGATGCAAGTATAATAGATAGATGTGAGTCTGCCGGATATCGATCCCACAGGGATAGTTGTCCTTTGTCTATTAATGTTGGTGCAATAACTAGATAGAAATAAGGTAAATTGTGAGTATAGTTGTCGAAGCAATAACTAGAAAACAATAAGATAAAGTATGCTATAGATAAGCTAGGATCCCTAACATGAATCTTCAGCAGTATACTAAGTACTCACACAGTATAAAAGATAGGTGATTGTCGACGCAATAAAATTAATGTATATCTTACCAAATGCCACTATTTTTTTTAATCTGGGACTTAACCATGCACATTAACCTCACCTTCCGATGATGGCAATATGGCACTATTAAGAACAAGTGGACTAAATTCCTTTAGTCCTTACTCAACTTYCGCTAAATGGTTATTAGCTCAAACTGTCACTGCACCTTCTAGTGTTAGTGACTGCAATAACACTTCCTTGTTTAGAACATTCAAACCCCCAAGATTAAAGAACAAAAATAATATTTAATAAGATAACACTTAACAAAGTATTCATTGTACTTCCAAACAGTAGAAAACATAGAGTAATCACTAGCGCTTTCAAGAAATGAGAAAGAATCGAATAGAGAATACTATTCCTAGGCTACTCGATTGAATCTATCCATTTCCCCTTGTTCTGCACTTAAATCTCTTCATTAGGAGTGGATCTACATCAGTATTCATGTTGGCTCACCCAAAGGAGGCTCAAGCTTCAAAATAGGGTAAGAGAATGGTGGTCGAGCAAAATTCACTTTCATTCTTCTCACGTTATCCTTTTATGTTTTCTTCAATAGTACATATGTCCTTCCCTTAGGATTCTTCTGTCCTTTTTCGTACAGGGTAGTTACACCTGACTGGACAACTTACTCATGGTTGGCTCTTATCAGACAGCTGTCAACTACGGTGACAATTTTGGACGCAATATGAAATTAACTCATGCAATGAAATTGCGGATATCTGTCAACCGCTACAATCTAGAATTAACTAGTACAGCGACATTAGTGCAAAAAGATAGCAAAATTAAAGATAAAATAGACTAGAATTCACTACGTTATAAAATGCAATTTACTAAAATGAACATGCTAAAATTTATGCTAAGGGTAANTAAATGGGAACAATTTAAACAATAAGTAGGGAGAAAACATATGTTCTTTCTACTACAATCGTATGAATTTTTACTTGTCCTCAAGTAAAATAAAAGCCAGCAAGGCAGTAAAACATTACTAAGTAAGGCAAATAAACATTCTAGCGACGTGAATCACCTAAAATCCCAATGAATGAGTCACATTCAGATGAAAGAATATTACATCGACAATACATAAGCATGAATGAGTAAGATTGCACTTTCATCAAAGCCAACATCATGCTTCAAATCCTAAATTCTATCTACCAATACAACATTTATTGTACAATACTAAGTATTTACATATATGAATGAATTTTTTTTACGGAATAAGGGATATCATTGCATTACTATACCCTTATTCCTGAGAAGTAACGATGGGGTGCAACAAACCCCCAGGGAGTACGTAATTACGTCGACACACACTCATGCAGTGACGACCTTTGGCCAGATTTATTTTTCTAACACTTGCATTGGAGTGTTCCCTTTTTAACATTCCACAATACACCTAATTTGGAGTGTTACTTATTTATAACTATCTATATATATATAAGCATCTGTAGAAGACAGTTTCATTCAAGATTCAAGGAATGCTACTAGTCATTTATTATTAATGTAACCTAAATCATTCATCAAAGTATTGAAGATACAACGTTCAGTCAAATTTATCCAACTCATTCATTGACAATTCACATGATCCAAGAATTAAGCATTGAATGTAATAATTTTTTTTCGAACAATTGTGCATAAACCTTGCATGCTTCAAAAAATTTTGAAATGTGGGTGTATTTCTAATTCCATATACATTCCCCCAAACTTAAAGATTGCGTTGTCCCCAATACATTGACAAGAATATGTAATGATAATAAAAATGCAATGATAATGTATACTTATCAAAATAAAACCTACAACTACATGTAATGCATGAATACATATCTAAAGCTTAAAACAAACTAACTTAGTTATCTGCAGCCGTCGATGTGGTAGCATGATATTTCTTTCTCCTCCTTTTATTCTCTTCATTCTTTCATTTTTATCCTTGGAGCATATCTTTTTCTTTTCGTTTGGCTTTATGCGGCCTTCGGGTTGATCCTCATTTCTTGGCTCAGCCCCGGCGGCATCGGCTGCTGTTTGTGTAGGAGAAGCCACTTGGAGTGGTCTAGTGTAGACCACTATTGCCCATGAATTGCATTGCCCCTCACTGATGACCTCAGCAACTTCTGTCGGTCTCACTTCAGTTTGCTCCAAATTAGCAATACTTGCACCCACAAATCCGGGTGCGGTGACAAGCTTCTCAACAAAATTTTCTTCTTCTCTTTCTTTCTTATTTTCAGTAAATTTTTCTTCTTCAGCAATAACTTCTGCTTAGACAACAACTTTTTCTTCAGCAGCATCAATGTCCTTCTCAACTGTAGTGTCCTCTTGATTAGTAAAAATACCATCCTCGAACAAGCTATCAATCTTGTGCAGACATTCCTCAATGTCCTTGGATTCTTCATCTTTGTCATTATCAGAGACTTGCACGATGGGAGGAGATGCCACCGATTGGTCTCAATATTCAAAGTCATCATTCACAGATGAATGCTATAGTTTCGAATGATTGGTGGAAACACTGGGAAGTTTGGTATTGGAGATGGGCTCAATTGGCTTAATGTGGCTACAATGGAACTGTTTCAAGCTTTATTATAAGCATAAAAAAAATTCTGAGAGTTCTCCATGTCCTCAATTGTAGCGACAAGTTTGATTTTCATATTGCTGATGGAAGTAACCATTTTCTTAACATCCTTCATCTTACTCCATAAGGATGTCTCTGTCAGGGTTGTTCTTTTACTGTCGGCTTTGGCTTTGCCCTTCTTTGACTTGCTGGTTCTTGCCTCTTTCAGTATTGGTGTTTCTGTGCCACGAGTCATCCTCTCAATAGAGGTTTCATTAATTAGACCCTTATTATCCATGATTTCTTCATCTTTCCGAGGCACAATGTCTTTTTGCTGACATAGTGGCATTACCAATGATGGGAAAACCAAAATGCCGGTCTGCCAGGTGACACATTCAGTAATTTCTCGGTGGAGAAATTTTCCTGTACCAATCTTTCTACCCTTGATAATAGAATGTATTAGACACATTCTGTCAAGGTTGACGGTGGTCCTGTGGGTATACGACAATAGTCTGCAGTTAACAAAGTGAAACTATATTTTGCTGTGCAAGGTTAAGAAATGGCGGTGCATTGTAAAATTCTTGAGATGCGACCCTGTCCATCGTGCTCCTTCAATACACAAATCCTGTATGAGCGGGTCCCTTTTCTCATCTATCACTTCCGTAAAGAAATTGGAGTGTTCTTCGACATCAAATGTAAGGTTATATAACTCATTGAATGTGTTGGCATCCCATGGGAGTAGACCTTCATGAAAAAAAAATTCTAAATCTTGGTCATAGAGGTTGGCATAGACTTCACGTACCAGGGAACGAGAATAGCTTCCAGGGTGTGCGCAGAAATTTCCCCATTTCAGTTTAGAAATGGTTCGGTGAATATGTTTGCCCAACACCTATTATTGCGACAGGGAAATACCTTGTTCGGGGTGAAAATTTCGGTGCAATATGTTGTCTTGCAATTATTCCCTCGTCGCTTTATTCAAAAAGATTACTAGTTCCTTTTTCTGTACTGGTCTGAAGGATTCTGACTCGTGAACTGCGGTGGCGGAGGACTTATATTCTTCAGTAGGTCTGTTGGCTTTTTTTGTCAAAACTCTTGTTCTTGCCATCTTTTGTGGAGGGAAGACGATTTTAAGTGAAAAAGGTGGGATCTTGAGTAAGGAAAAAGAATAAAAATGGGTGCTTGAACGTTTTACAGTCGGCACAGTGGTGTAGACTTTATAGGGAGTGAAAGAGGAAGATGTAGAGTTGTGATGTTTTGTGAAGAGAGACAAAACTAGTGGGAAGAATGGTGTCCAATAAGAATTGTGCCTGCTAAAATGGATCAAAGGACTGGGTGGGTTTTGATCCAATGGTGAAGATTGAAGTTCCCTTAATTCTGATTATTGGTAACATAGTGGTACAGAATGCGTTCACAACCAAATCATGTTGTATCGACATTGGTACCTTATTATTCTGCAAAAAGGAAAGAAAACAAGCTTTACAAAATAGGAATAAAATAAGATGAAATCTTGGAATAATAAATTAAAAATTTAAAATGTTTGGACCAAGTTAATGGTCTCTGCCTCTCTTGATTTTTATTTCCAAAATAGTGTTTCAATCTCTGTCCATTGACTTTGAACTGGTGTCCATCACGTAAATCTTGAATTGTGACTGCACCATAGGGAAATACATCGACAACTTCAAACAGACCTAACCATCATAAACACAATTTACCTGGGTGCAATTTAAGTCGAGAGCTAAATAATAAAACCTATTGTCCTTCGGTAAATTGTCGCTGCAAAATAATCTTGTCATGCCATCGTTTGGTCTTTTCCTTATAAATCGCAGCATTTTCATAAGCATTTCTTTGAATCTCCTCTAGCTCGGTGATGTCCAACAACCTTTTCTTTCCAGCAGCGTCATAGTCCATGTTCACTTGTTTAATTTCCCACATCTCTCTGTGTTCCA
The DNA here is from genome assembly GCA_013467495.1 of Gossypium gossypioides. Taxonomy (NCBI): domain Eukaryota; kingdom Viridiplantae; phylum Streptophyta; class Magnoliopsida; order Malvales; family Malvaceae; genus Gossypium; species Gossypium gossypioides. The sequence goes on from JABEZY010274349.1 coordinate 9,807, forward strand.
GTTCAACTGGCAAGTGACATGCTTTCCCAAAAACCAATTGATATGGTAACATCCCCAATAGAGTCTTGTATGCTGTCCGTAAAGCCTATAGAGCGTCATCCAATTGGGAAGACCAAGCTTTTTTCGAAGGGTTCACAAACTTTTCTAGAATGTTCTTAATTTGTCGATTTGAAACTTCAGCTTGTCCATTTGTTTGAGGATGATAAGTAGTGGCCATTCTGTGATTGACTCCATATCTCTTTAATGTGGCTGCCACTTGGTAGTAATGGAAATATGTACCCTGATCAGTAATCAAAGCCTTTGGTGTGCCGAAATGGGTGAGTATATGCTTGCAAAAAAAATTGAGCACTATCATTGCATCATCTTTTGCGACAGCAATAGCCTCCACCCATAGTCAACAACGACTAATATGTAAAGATTTCCAAATGAACTTGGAAATGGTCCCATAAAATCCATTCCCCAAACATCGAATAAATTAACTTCCATAATTAGCTGTTGCAACATTTCATTACATCGGGAAATAGAATCGGTGCACTAACATTTATCGCATTGATTTACAAAATTATGAGCATCTTTGAACAATGATGGCCAGTAGAATCTTGATTGTAGAACTTTAGCAGCAGTTCTCATACCACCGAAATGGCCTCCATAAGGAGCATCATGACAGTGCTTCAAGATTGAAAGCATCTCTTCTTCCAGAACACAATACCAAATGATGTTGTCATTGCATACTTTGAATAAATACAGCTCGTTCCAATGGTACTTCACTACATCACCAAGAAATCTTTCTTTTTTATGGCCCTTGATACTTAATGAGAGCTTGCCACACACCAAGTAATTAACCAAATCTGGATACCAAAGAGTTACAACGATAGCGAATAACATCTCATCTGGGAATGTGTCGACAATTTGAAGTATTTTCCCGTCTTCGCTACCAAATTCCAATCTAGACAAATGATCAGCAACTTGATTCTCTGACCCCTTGCGGTATTTTATCTTAATGTCTAATTCTTGCAATAATAAAATCCATCGTATCAGTCTTGGTTTGACATCTTTTTTCGTAAAGAGATATCGTAATGCTAAATGACTAGTGAATACCGTAACTTTTGCACCGACAGGATAAGAACAAAATTTGTTGAAAGCAAAGGCGACGGCTAGCAATTCTTTCTCTGTGTTGGTATAATTGAATTGAGTTTCTATAAGAGTTAACAAAACTTGTCGAAAGCAACGACGACGGCTAGCAATTCTTTCTCTGTGGTGGTATAAGTGAATTGAGTTACTGTAAGAGTTCTGATGGCATAATAGATGGCGTGAAAATTTTTTCCTTTGCGTTGACCTGTCACTGCACCCACGGCGAAGTCACTTGCATCGCATATAACTTCGAAAGGCTAAGACCAATTGGGTGCAACAATAATGGGTGCATTGGTCAGCTGCTTCTTTAACTGAATAAAGGCATCCAGACATACCTCGTCAAAGAGGAATTTTCGATTATGTTCCAGTAATGAGCAAAATGGTTTTGCAATTTTTGAAAAATCCCTAATAAACCGTCAGTAAAATCTTATATATCCAAGAAAGCTACGAATACCTTTCACATTTGTCGGTGGGGGTAATTTCTTGATGATTTCCACCTTAGC
>JABEZY010274356.1:0-10473 GCA_013467495.1 Gossypium gossypioides
TTTGGAATGAGATAAAGAATTTAGAATTTTGCTTTCATTTTTCATGATCTTTCTTGTCAATCGTCAATCCATGATGTTCGATGGATGACTTTAATTAGGGTTCAGCAAGAAGATACATCAGGCTCAAAATGGGGTAGCAAGGGATATAATTTTCTCCAAGTGACGGGGAGAACAAAAGAATGTCATTTATCATTTCAAAATATGGTTAATCTCATCATAAAGGCCATTCTTAGGAATGTGTCCGTCTTTTCAAATTGAATTGCGCATAATCTCATGTTTGCCTCACAATGTTGTAAAATCATCGATCCATACCAAAAACCTCACAATTTGTCCTCTAACGTGGAGGGTGATCCTTCAGTAAAGGTCAATTTTGAACAAACAAGATGGCCCAAAGTGGTTAACAGAGGATGAAATTTTCTTTAAGTGAAGGATATTTAAAAAAAAAAATGCCATTCGTCACTTTGAACATGGCCAACTTATTAAGTAATTAATCTTAAGGAGAATGCAAGATTCCAAAGTAAAACATAACCTCAAACGTGATGCACAAAGAAAAACAAAACATAAAAAGCCAATATTACTTAATGTGAATAACTCTTTAAGAACAATCAAGCTTAGTTTTTAGACAAAGTATTTTTTCACTGCATCAGAATTTACAGGGTTCAACATCTTGTCTCCATCCATTTCCGCTAGAATCAATACTCCACCAGAGAAAGCTTTCTTCACCACATACGATCCCTCCCATTTTGGCGTCTATTTTCCCCGATGATTATGAGCATATGGCAGAATCTTCTCCAGTACCAGATCCCCTTCTCTGAACTGCCTTGGTCTCACCTTTTTGTTACAAGCCTTCATCATTCTTTGCTAATACAATTGGTCATGACATAAAGCTGCTAATCTATTTTCCTCAATTAAATTCAACTGCTCATATCTCTCTTGCACCCATTCAACCTCCTCAAGTCGCACCTCCCTTAACACTCGTAGAGATGGGATTTGTACCTCGATAGGTAAAACGGCCTCCATGCCATACACTAACGAAAATGGAGTAGCTCCAGTTGAAGTCCTCACTGATGTACGATATGTGTTGAGAGCAAAAAAGAGTTTCTCATGCTAATCCCTATACTTTTCTGTTGTCTTGGAAATGATCTTATTGATATTTTTGTTTACAGCCTCGACTGTCCTATTCATTTTTGGATGATATGACGCAAAATTGTGATGCTTGATATTAAATTGTGCGCAGACCTCTTCTATCAAGGCATTGTTCAAGTTCTTGGCATTATTTGAGATGATTCTTTTTGGTAAACCATACCGACAAATGACCTCTTTTTTTAAAAATTTGTAGATCACTAATTGAGTTACATTGACATATGAAGCAGCTTCGACCCATTTGGTGAAATAATCAATCACTACAAAGATGAAGTGATACCCATTTGATGTTTTTGGTGTGATGAGGCCAATAACATCCATGCCCCACATTAAGAACGACTAAGGAGGCACCAAAACATGAAGATTGGTAGGAGGAGCGTTAATACTATCTGTATAAATCTGGCATTTATGGCATTTCCAAGCATAATTTAAACAATCTCGTTCCAACGTCAACCAAAAATATCCAGCCCTCATGATTTGCCTTGCCATCATATGTCTGTTACTATGTGCTCCACATACTCCATCATGGATTTCCTTCATTATCTGATTCACCTCTTCTGTGTCGACACATCTCAACAGGGTTTGGTCACGTCCTCTTTCGTACAAAAACTCACCGTCCAAGAAGAAACCCATAACCAACCTTTTAATTATTCATTTATCATTTTTAAGGCGCAATTCAAGTATTGTTGGTATTGCAAATACCGCTTAATGTCAACATACCATGGTTTCTCATCCGTTCCCTATTCTACTCTCGCGCAGTAGGCTGACGAGTCCTTGACCTTTAGCTGTATAGGTTGCACTTCTGTTTTGGATCTTACTTTAAACATGGTGGCTAGAATAGCTAATGCATCTGCTAACTGATTTTTTTCTCTCGGCAAATGACAAAATTGAACATCATCAAACTATTCGATCAGTCCATGCACATATGTTTGTAGTGAATCAATTTGGAATCTCTTGTTTCTCATTCTCCTCTTAATTGGTAAAGAACTAACGCTGAGTCACCAAAAACTTTTAAAACCGTAATCTTTTTCTCAATGGCAATCTAAAGTGCCAAAATGCATGTTTCGTATTCAGCTACATTGTTCGTACAAGTGAACATCAATTTAGCTGTAGTGGGAAAATACTAGTCAGTTAGGGAGATTAGTACTGCCCTGATCCCATGCCCCACCATGTTGGATGCTCCATTGAAATACACCCTCCAAATATCTTCTTCGCACTTCAAAATTGACATGATCTCTTCGTCTGGGAAATCAAAACTCATGGGCTCGTATTCATCTTTCACGTGATCTGCCAGAAATTCTGCGACTATGCTTCCTTTTATAGCCTTTTGGGACACGTAGACGATGTCATACTCGGACAATACCACTTGACAATGAGCAACACTCCCTGGCAATGATGGCTTCTTGAAAATTTACTTCAAAGGGTCTAACTTTGTGATGAGGAAGATGGTGTGATACAACATGTATTGCTTTAGTCGACGCGCGGTCCATGCTAAAGTGCAACACATCTTTTCCAGATGGGAATACTTGACTTCATATTTCGTGAACTTCTTGCTCAGATAATAGATTACGTGCTCTTTCTTATTTGAACCATCTCGTTGCCCCAGAACACAACCTATAGAATTATCCATCACTACCAAATACAAAATCAAATGTCTTCCAAGCACCCAGGGAATCAAAATTGGTGGCTTAGCCAAATACTCTTTTACTTTCTCGAACCCTTTTTAACAATATTCAGTCCATTCACCTTACGTAAGAGCTTGAAGATGGGATTACATTTATCCGTCAACTGTGAGATGAAACGAGACACGTAATTTAATCGTCCCAAAAAACCTCTTACCTCCTACTGAGTTTTAGGGGCATCAAATCTTGAATTGCTCGAACCTTGTCCAGATCTATTTTAATTCCCCGTTCACTCACTACAAAACCCAACAACTTCCCCGACTTTACCCCAAAAGTACATTTTGCTAGATTCAATCTCAATTTGTATTTCCTCAATCTTTCAAATAGATTGCAGAGGTTTTCCACATGACGTTCCTCCCTAGTGGACTCTGCTATCATATTGTCAACATAAACTTCAATCTCTTTATGCATCATGTCATGAAACAGTGTCACCATTGCTCGTTGATATGTGGCCCTGACATTTTTTAAACCAAACAGCATGACCCTATAACAAAAAGTTTAATATGGTCTTTTCCATGTCTTTCTTTGCCATTTTCATTTGGTTATACCCCGAGAATCCATCCATGAAAGAGAAAACACAATGTTTAGCAGTGTCAACCACCAATGCTTCTATATGAGGTAACGAAAAATAGTCCTTAGGGCTGGCTCGGTTCAAATCTCTATAATCAACGCACATTCTAACATTCTCATCCTTTTTAGGCACTGGTACAATATTCGCCACCCACTCTGGGTATTTAGCTACTTCCAGAAATCCTATACTGAATTGTTTCTTGACTTCTTCTTTAATCTTTAACAATATCTCAAGTTTCATCCTTCTCAACTTCTAGTATACGGGCTTGAAATTTGATTTTAAAGCTATCTTGTGTTTCACGATATTGGTGTCCAAACACGACATATCTTGGTATGACTATGCAAACACATCTGAGAACTCAATGAGTAGATCCTACAATAATTGACTTTGCTTTGGCATGAGAGTGGTTCTAATCCTAATTTCCTTTCTTACATCATCATCACCCAAATTGATTAAATTTGTTCCCTCTAAGTGGGGTTCTATAAGCTTCTTTTCTTGTTCAACAAGCCTCAAAAACTCATCTGGTACAATTTCCTCCTCTTCCGTCCCATGATCGTTATAGTGAATATAATTATGAGAATTTGATTTAAAGATGTCATTTCGATCATTTATCAATTCATAAGGTATACCCCTAAAATAATTATGAGTACGTATATTGGTATATGAATAAAAATGATTGAATGAAGAAAAGTGAATAGGGACATGATCCAAATCTGATTTCATTACAGAAAAAATAGTTTTACATGGATTTTTGATGGAAATTAAATTAACTAAACGATATTAAACTTTAATATAAAAACTATTAAAAATGATTACATCTCGAAGGACTCAAGGATAATAGGTAACGGTATAAGCTGTCAGTTGTCCAAAGCGGAAGGGTCGTAGCGAACCCAGTTTTTTGACATCGGAACCCTATCGCCAATCATGTTTAGATCCACTACATCTCCATTAATCATTAACTTGACCGGGGTCATTTCCTGGTGCTCGAATCCCACAAAGTAAAAGGTCTCAAATAGTGGAGGACAAATCAAAGGAGGTTCCACCACCTTCTTTCTAGCTATGCGGGCCAACCGCTTTGCTCTCCACTCTTTACACATCCTCTCGACATCCTCCCTCATAGGTTTATATCCCAACCCTCTTGTATCCTTCTCAGTTGGAACAAAAAAAAAAGGTTCTGAGATACCTTGTAGGTCTTTTCCCAAACCTAAGTGGATTTGCCAACCCTTCCCTACTGTCTGGGCAAATAACATGTTCGTTGTTCGTGGCACATGAGGCTTAGGGGCTCACATTCTCTCTTCCACGTAAGATGCAGTGGCCACCTCAAAGGTCTAGAAAGAACTCTCTATTGCATCATCATCCACTTCTATGAAAGAAGAATTTGGCAAGCTAGCTACCAACAAGTCCTCTTCGCTTCGCACAATACACAAATTCTAATCGACTACAAATTTTAATCTTTGGCACAAGGACGATGGTACCAACCCAGCAGAAGGAATCTAGGGGCGTCCCAACAGCATACTACAAAAAGGCGTTATATCCATCACCTAAAAGCAAATAAGGAAATTAACGGCTCCTACCAATAAGGGAATCTTTATTTCACCAATCACCCTTCTTTTGGTGCCATCAAAAGCTCGCACCACGAAAGGGCTCAATAACATGTACGATGTGTGCACAGGTAGCTTGAACAATGTTGACAAAGGTAATATGTTGATTGATGACCCATTGTCGATCAGGACCCTAGCCACGAAATAGGCTTTACATTTTACTGAGATGTGTAGTGCTTTGGTACTTCCTCTTCCATTCGGGGGTATTTCATTATCATTGAAAGATACGTAATTCGGGGCTAAAATACTCCCTGCTAAGTGACTGACATTATCCACTAACACGTTGTGAGCGACATAAGCTTGTTTTAGAACTCGTACAAGAGCCTCCTTGTGTGGCTTCGAGTTTAAATGGAGTAACAACAGAGAAATTCTTACTAGTGTTTTGTTCAATTGCTTGACCATACTATACTCGCTATGCTTTATTTGATGTAAAAAAATTTTAACTTCATCATTCTCGACTTCTCCCTTTTGGTCCTCCCTCATTTCCTTATCGGCTTTTTTATCACAAATTTCTAGTTGATTTTCTAAAATCACTTCCTTACTACGAAGTTCTTTCCCCATGGTGTTTGGCTTGTAACAATGTCCGCTATGAGTTATGCCACTGAATTCTGAGATGTTAGAGGCATCAGATCCAACCACCTTGTAATCATATCTTCAAGGAACTCGTTGGTCATCTTCATACTTAAAAGTGTCAGGAACCTTGATGACCAACACATCATCTTGTACGGCTTTTGAGGTAGGCTCTTTTTTAATAGGGGTTTTCTTTCCATATATGATGGTGACAGGTTTCGCATCTAACGCGTTTATCTCATTGGTCTTAACACCCTCCCGTATCTATAGCTGGAAAGAATCCAAGAGACAATGTATATGTTCCCTAAACGTTGGGCAAACTTGGATAGAGTATCCTCGAGCTCCTTGGTAGAATTTGCAGATTTGATCCATATTAATTCCCATTATAGACATGGGTGGCTCGGCGTGAATTAGATTTGACTTTCTCAAGATGTCTAAGAGTTATTCGAGTAGGGTTGCGATGTCTTCCACTTTTCTCCTTTGAAGGCTCTTTTCTTCAGTTATAGGATAACTATTCGATTGTGTTTTGGTAACAGATTCATGTTAACATCTGGTGTATTCTCTCACTGGAAATTTATCTTTCCTACCCTTATGAGATCTTGCACCTTATATTTTAGCGTAAAGTAGTTCTCGATGGTATCACCTAGATTACCAGAGTGATACTTACATCGAGCATTGTTATTATACCATTTTGGAAATAACAGTTGCATTGGTTCCTTTCTTATAGGTACAAGAAGGTGCTTCTCCACTAGAATCGAAAAAAGTTTCGCATAGGAGATAGGAATTGGATCAAACACAGGCCTCTCCAGTGGTGTCCTTAATGGAGCTTGGGTCTGTGGGGACCAGGTTGGCATAGTTAACATGGAGGGATTTGTAACGGCTATAGGTGTACGATACATAAATGGTGAAGTATTGGTAGCATTTATAGCCGAGTATCTAGGGCATGGAGGTATTGGGCTCGGGTATGGAAAGTAAGAGTATAGATATCCGCCCAGTGCAATTATTTGCGTTTCTGCTTCCTTTTTCTTCCCAACGACACCTCTCTTCGCCCTTAAAGGGTCATTTATTTTGCCTGACTTCAATGCATTCTCTATTATTTCTCCAGATAATACCATATCTGCAAAGGTCTTAGAGTCATTTCTTACCATCTTGTCGTAGTATATGCCTTTTAGTGTACCAAAGAACAGAACAGTGGTCTCACTTTTCGTGAACGGGGGTTGTACTTGCGATGTTAAGTTCCTCCACCGTTCTGTGTATTCTTTAAAACTCTCATTTGACTTCTTTTCCATGTTCTGCAGAGTTAGGCGGTCTAGGGCCATGTCTACAATATGTTTGTATTGAGCAATAAATGCGTGTGTGAGCTCTCCCCAAGTTTGAATTCGGCTTCTGTCCAACTTTACATACCAGCGAGCCGCATATCCGATCAAACTGTCTTGAAATATGTGCATTAGCATTTTCTCATCTTTGGAGCAAGCAGCCATTTTCCTACAGTACATGGTGATGTGAGTAATAGGGCAACTGCTACCATTGAATTTTTCAAAGTCAAGAACTTTGAGTTTTGGTGGGACGACCACATCAGGTACTAGATACAAGCCTTCTGCTTCTACAGATCCAAAGGTGTCTAATCCTTCAATGGCTTTTAAACATTCCTCAATTAGGCTGAATTTATGAGCTTCTTCATCCATAATCGACTTTCCCTTATCCACTTCTCTCGACTCCCGCTTGCAAGCAACTCGTTTACTCTTGGGATTTGAATGGTCACACCTGGCGCTTGAAGCCGTAAATCTTCATGATATACCCCTGTATCACCGTAAAAAGGGATTGGATTTTCTAAAGTGTCGCTTCCTTCTCCTATCTTGGCTTTGCCTTTGACCATTGTAGTCATCATTTCCATCATCCTTTCCATCTATTCCTCTAATTTGGCCATGCACGCTAATTCTTCTTCCGTCATCTTCTTACTTTTTGAGTGGGTGTTATACTGGTGAGCTATCCTTAGTCCTTTTTCAAATGACATTTATTTTCAAAGTTAGAAAATTATTTGGATTTGTCATAAAAAATGTTCTTTTATTTTATTTTTTTTAAATAATGTTTCTAAATAAACAAATGAGTGAATGAGTTAACGAATGGATGAATGAATGAACGAATGAATGAATGATTGAAATTGGGTCACATTGTTGTAAATATACTCGAATATAAACATTTTCTTTCATAAAAGGTTCGAAAATTGTTCAGCTAACAAAGTTTTTTTTCATTTTTCATTCATACTTAAAGAAAATCCTAATCAATCCTATTGTCATAGGGCAAATCTCTACTTGCCGTTCTTCTTCTTCCTACTCATGAGCTTAATGAACTTTTGGTAATGTGCCTGAGCCATCTTCAAAAGTTTCATTGCAGGCTCGTTCCTAGTCGCAAAAGGGGTAGATTCTTTTTTTAATTCTTCAATCTGTTCACATATGTCTTCGGCTTGCTAAGCGAAAACCTGACCTTCCTTGTGCACTATTGCAAACACCTCTTGTCAACTTACTGCCATTTGTTCCACCACAATAAAACGCTCTGCAAGCTCCGTATATTATTTCATGACCTCTTTGTTTTGCTATACTTTTGTCTTTAATTCTTTATTCAGGCAACAAATTTCCTCCTCCAGCACCTCAGTTTCAGCAGTTTTTTCATTAGCCTGCAGATTTAGATTTGCCTCCAACCTTTGAATCTGAGCGAATAAGTTAGATCTTTCTCGTTGACGTCGTTCTAACTGTATTCTTAGTTCTTCCTCTCTTCCCTTTATGTCTAACCGGTGTTGCTGCTATTGTCTCATGATTTCCTCTTCCTTTTCCTTTACATATGCCTGATGCTGCTCTCATTGCCGTCTAACCTCTTCATCTCTCCTTCTCAGACATATATCTAAATCACATATCTTTTCTATTAGCTCGGCTATGTTATATGGGACCTTCCTATTTCCCTTGAATTGCGCTGACACAGAGATTTTGATTCTTTTTAAACGCCACTAGATATACATTTTCGAGGGGGAATGGTTGAAAAAGGTTCCTAATTGCAAGCTCAAGGGTTGACCCCACTTAATTCGTATCTCTTCCAATTTCTTCAAAAATCTCGGGTCTTGAACCGAAACTTTCACCCTATTTAAATCAACTGTAGTAGGTACATATTGATCATACTCGTATTAGCTCAGAACTATCAACGAGGAATAATTCACTCCCTATATGCCAATTAAGGGAACCCACAAATGACCACTGCAGCCGATGAGTACCGTGCTTTGAATCATCCATGAAGCCCTCCATTCTATTTCTCGGTATTTTAGTGTACTAAAGTTCTGAACCCACTCCTCAATCAATTGATTTGGAGGCCACTCACTTTATAAAAATTCCTCTATAAGCCTGGTCAAAGGAACAAACACTTGACAAAAGCGCTTATAGAGCCACCTAAAATGGCTTTTCATCCATACAAATAACAACTGTGCGTATCCTAATAAACGCCCGTCTCTTTTCCTTCTAATCAAATTGAGTGAAATGATGGTTTTAGCTAAGACTGTTGAAGCAGGATTCGCCCTTTTTTTCAATCTGAAACAGAAAATCAGCTAGCTCCACACTCACATATCCCAAAGCTTTTGGGAACACAATCAACCCGTATACGGAAAATGCAAACAGTGACAAATGTCTATCACCGTTGGCCTTTCGCATAGCATCCATAATGTCAGACCAGGAAATGCAGGGACCATTTTTATCTTTTAACCTTGCTTTCACCGTATCTACAGGTAATCCCATCAGATTGGCTAAGGGTCCCTGGAAATCGACGTTCTGCTTCCAATATATCCTAAGCAGATCTCTAAAGTCATAGTGGAGAAGGGAAGAATGTTCCTCGATAGTCAATACCATAACCACTTCATTAAACGTAAAACACCTATAAGTGGGATCCCAAAAACGTACCATAGCCTTCAATAGGGCATTATTTGGTTTAACGAACAGAAGTTGTGCTACATCGCCATACTTGTCCTGGAAGTGCGTTTTCTTAGCCTCGTCCCATGATTTCCATAACTCATCGTCGCGATTCCTCCTACAGTTCATGCGGACTATCTGAGGTAGGCTTGAGTCAAAACTAGCTATCTGGCAATCACCTTTTCTACTATGAGTATCCTCTGACATTCTCGCTATTATTCCTATATTTTCTACCCTATGCCGAACAACTAAATCTTCACGAAGTGTGTTCATGTCGAATATAGATGCGACATGGTGCCCCAAGTATTTAAATGATGCATGAATTATGCCATGGAGAGACACAGACACATGAAAAACAAAGTCAGTAAGAAAAACAATAAAGTTAAATGAAAAAAAAAATGTGAAATTAAATCATAAAGCATTGTGAAAAAATTCAAACATAAAACATATGAATAAATGCTCATGAGGTCCTATAAGGTATTATTACAAAGGGTAACGTACGGTTCGTATGTTTAAGCTTCATATTTAAAGTGGTCATTACATGCTAGCTTATGGCTGACTCTAATGCACGGGGAACCCAAGGCTTAAATATGACATCCATAGGAATGTGTTCCCCTTTGAAAAGGGTTGGCCCTTCGATGGTAAGACTTCCATAGCGTACACGGTAGCATTTGCTACACGAACATCTATGTCCATCTTAACCATGGAGTAGTCCTTAAACTTATGCGGTGACATATTGCCACAAGAAAGCCTAAGGCTACTCCTCCTAAACGGGATGGGCCCGGGCCTAGGACTGAAAGCAAGACACAATCATGAATGAAAATTATAGTCGCCCCACGACAGTAGAGTTGACATACACATTAATCAATTTTATCGATAAAAGAATAAATAAACACATTGGCATACATATCAAAATAGGATAAGTAAATGAAATGAACAAATAAATCAATATTTAACAC
>JABEZY010274362.1:0-10851 GCA_013467495.1 Gossypium gossypioides
CTCCGGTGGCTGAAATTTTTAACAAAAGTCCTTTTTATCATTTAAACACATAAAACGCGAATATAAGATTAAAACCCACAAAATCTCGGCCAAAATCCAACCAAAAGCAAAGAAACCTTTCAATTTCTTCCTTTTCTGTCGAGGCTTTCGACGAATCCCAAGGGATTCGGAGCCCTCTCAAGTTGAAAAAGAGGACCCTCATGACAAAGGCGTGGCAAAACAGGTAAAAAATGTGTTTCCCTTTTTTTATATTTGCTTCAAAAATAGAAAAAAAATAAAAAAGCTACCTTTTTAAAACTCTATTCTTTTTTTGTATTCGATTTCTTTCCTGTAAACAATACATCCGTTGTTATGGCTTTTTTAGCCACATATTACATAATATTTTCTTTTCTTTTTCGTTGTTCCTGCCATTTCTACTTTCTGTTTTTGTTTTTTCTTTTTTATAGATCTCTGTGGCAAGGGGCCAAGTCAACGGTGGTGGAGAAGCAAACCCCTTGCCATTTTGCTGAAATGGTGGCAGAGGAGGCAGATCTCGGGGTGCGAGCATGCCGACATGGTGGGGGAGCGACGCTAGAGGCCTTAGGGAAACTAGGGTTTCTATTTTTTTTATGTTTTGGGCCTTTTAGGGTTTTGTATTGGTTTGGGTTTATAATTTGGGCCAACATATTTTTATTTTTGTAAATAGACTTTGTTATTATTTATTTATTTTTTGGTCTTTTTGTTTGTTTGTGTTAGGGCCTGATAGATTTGGGCCATTACAGCTACTCCTCTTTGCTCGTTTTCATGTAACGGAAAGGGAGCAAAGACCTTAAAAGAAGACCAATTCTGTTTGGCCCCGCTGAATCTTGACTTTTCTAATACTTCTCTTTTTCAAGTAACCCACTCCTTTAGTTCATTGGTTACTCTACTTTACTATATCTACTTCCCTACAACTTTAAGAAGGCAGGATTTAATATCATAGCTTCATCTTGCTCCATTGCAACTTCAAGGAGATAAGATTTGTTGTTGTAGCTTCATACCAACCCACTGCAACTTTAGAGAGATAAGATTCGTTTCAACCCGATCCATTGCCACTTCAGAGACATAGGATTCGTAGCTTCATATTGTTTCACTGGAACTTCAGATAGATAAGATTCACCATCGTAGTTTCATTCAAACCCACTACCACTTCAGGGGTATAGGATTTATAGCTTCATGTTGTTCCACTGTAACTTTAGGGAGATAAGATTCATCATCGTAGTTTCATTCCAACCCACTGCAATTTCAGGGGTATAGGATTTATAGCTTTAATCTGCTCCACCACAACTTTAGGGAGATAAGATTTGCTATGGTAGATTCAATCCAACCCACTGCAATTTCAGGGGTATAAGATTTATAGCTTCAATCTGCACCACTGCAACTTCAAGGAGATAAAATTTGCTATGGTGACTTCAATCCGATCCACTGCAACTTCAGGGTATATGATTTATGGTTTCACTGATCTGTTACACCGTTCTCTCGGAACAGGACCTGTAGAATCCATTTCATAGGCTTATATTTATGCCAAACGATTAGGATGTTATGATCAGAATGAATCAAATGCTCCAAACTTGATGTATATGAATGATATTTGTATGAATGTAGAATGTCATTTTCGATAATGATCCCCTTTTTAATGCTTAGGTTGACATGGCTCGCTGTTCGTCAAGGTTCTATCACTGATGTGTTACTATGTCTTCTTGTTCAGATCTGGTATATTTGACAAAAAAACCCGAAGAAGTAATCATAATTTAGACTATTCGTTTCAGATATTTCCAACCCTTAGATTTCGTTAGTTCTAACTAGTGGTCCTGTTTCAGGTCCTTGTACTATTTAGAAACCTTTCAGAGCAATATGTAGAAATCCTTTTACTTGAATATTGTTAGTCCATTAATCGTTATTTCAATGTAAAAATGCTTGAAAAATGTAGTAGCAATGGATAAGATTGAAATTTATTAGGAACAAAGCTCGAAATGAAAAGATTAATCAAAATAGCAAACATTGCTAAAACACAAAGTGAGTAAAATGAAATTAGGTGCCCCAAATATCGCAGCATAAGCTTCTCTGCACAAACTTCTTGAAGACCGTTTTGAGTCTGATGTGTCTGAGAAGTTTAGAGTACTTTGTTAATGCCCCAAGATGCAACGTCTCTGAGAATACACAACTACCACATGCTTAATCCAAATTTGAGTTACCATTTCCCGGGTTTTCAACTCAAAATCCATTGGCCTCTCTCTTTTTTTTTCTTTTTTTTCTTATTTTAGGTAAAATATTTCTTGACTAAATCAAAATTCACGAGATTGGGCAAGTTTTTACCATCTATATCGGTGAGAATCAATGCACCTCCAAAAAAAGCTTTCTTTACCACATAAGGTCCTTCCTAATTCAGCATTCATTTTCCTCTAAAGTTTTTTTGTATGGGCAAGATCTTTTTCAATACCAAGTCTCCCTCATGGAATTATTTGGGACGAACTTTTTTGTCATAAGCTCGCATCACCCGTTTTTGATACATTTGACCTTGACGGATAGTTTTTAGCCTCTTCTCTTCGATCAAGTTTAACTAATCATATCGAGATTGGATCCATTCTGCTTCATCTAACTTCAACTCTGATAAAACTCAGAGAGAAGGAATCTAGACTTCAATAGGAAAAATCGCCTCTATTCCATAAACAAATGAGAAAGGCGTTGCCCCGGTAGAGGTTTTGACAGACATTCGATAAGCATAAAGGGCAAATGGTAACTTCTCATGCCAATTTTTATAAGGCTCTGTCATTTTCCCCACGATCTTCTTAATGTTCTTATTGGCTACCTCAACTGTACTGTTCATTTTTTGGCGATATGGTGACGAGTTGTGATGTTTGACCTTGAATTGATTACAGACTTCCAATATCATCCTGTTGTTCAAATTCAATGTGTTGTCAGATATGATCCTTTCAGACATTCCATATCAACATATGATCTCTTTCTTGCCGATTTCATGACATTGGCATAAAAAGCGGCTTCTACCCACTTGGTGAAGTAGTCGATGACCACAAAGATGAACCAATGCCCATTGGAAGCTTTTGGCGAGATCGACCCAATGACATTCACGCCCCACATAGAGAAAGGCCATGAAAAAGTCATAACATGAAGAGGTGAATGAGACACATGAATTTTGTCTCTATAGATTTAGCATTTATGACATCTCTTAGCATAATTGATACAATCCCCTTCCATGGTGGACCAATAATATTCAAATCTCATGATTTGTCTGGCCATTGTAAAACCATTAGTATGTGTTCCACAAACACCCTCATAGACTTCATCCAGGATTTTCTTGGCCTCAACAGCATCTATACATCTTAGTAGCACTTGATCTTTTCTTCTTTTGTATAGGATCTCCCCATCTAGGACATACTCGTTGGCCAGTTTTCTTACCATCCTTTTATCATTCTCAGTTGCATGCTCAGGGTATCCACAGTTCTTTACATATTGCAGTATATTGTGGTACCAAGGGTGATCATCCTTTTCTTCTTCCTTGATGTTGTAACAATGGGCCGGAGCCTCATAAATACTCATCTAGATAGGTTTTACGTCCTCTTTTTTGTTTACTTTAACCATGGAAGCTAAAGTAGCCAAGGCATCAGCCATCTGATTTTCATCTCGCGGGAGGTAGTAGAAGGTGATGTCATCAAACTCCTTAATTAACTCAACGACTAGCCTTCGATAATCAATCATCTTGGGATCCTTTATCTCCCATTCACCTTTGAATTGATAGATCACTACTACAAAATCCCCATATACCTCTAGCACATTGATCTTACGTTCTATGGTTGCACAGATACCCATGATGCATGCTTCGTATGCTGCCATGTTGTTTGTACAATCAAAATCAAGTTTACTAGTAAAAGGAAAATGATCTCCGTCTGGGGATACCAGGACTGCCCCAATTCCGTTACCCATGGCGTTTGAGGCCCTATCAAAATTTAGTTTCCAGGGATATTCTTCTGGAGTATCTTTTTCAGTGGTCGCAACATACATCAAATCCTCGTTTGGGAAATCGAAATCTAAAGGCTCGTAATCCTCTAGAGCTCTGCTAGCTAGAAAATCCACAATTGCACTCCCCTTTACTGCCTTTTGGTTTACATAAATTATATCAAATTTGGAGAGTAAAATTTACCATCGAGCCATTCTTCCATTCAACGCAGTCGACTCCATCATGTACTTTAAAGGATCTATTTTTTAGATGAGCCAAGTTGTATGGTACAGTATGTATTGTCTTAGTCTTTGGGTTGTCCAGATTAAGGCACAACACAACTTCTCAATTGGCAAGTATCTTGTCTCACATTCAGTAAACTTCTTACTAAGGTAATATATCGCTCTTTCTTTCCTCCCTGACTCATCATGTTGGTCAAGCACGCATCCCATAGAATTCCAAATACTGCCAAGTACAGTATCAGTTGCTTATCTGAGCTAGGTGACATCAGCACTGGGCATTAGACAAGTAATATTTGACCTTGTCGAAAGTCTTCTGGCATTCCTCATCTCATACACCTAGATTATGTTTCTTAAGGAGACGAAATATAGGGTCACATTTCTCCGTTAGTTGTAAAATAAATCGGGAGATGTAATTTAATCTTCCTAAGAAACCCCGGACCTCCTTTTGAGTGCGCGGCGGAGGCAACTCCTGTATATCCTTAACTTTATCTGGGTCAATCTCGATCCCCTTCTCGCTGACTACAAATCATAATAATTTCCCAACGTATCCCCGAAAGTATATTTTGTTGGATTCAACTTTAGCTGGAATTTTCTCAACCTCAAAAACAATTTCCTCAAGATTTGTACATGCTCTTTTTATTTTCGAGATTTTGCGATCATTAAACCTTAATTTCTTTGTGCATCATATCATGAAACAAAGTCACCATGGCTCTTTGATACGTCGCTTTTTTCAGTCCAAATGACATCACTTAATAGCAAAATGCTCCCCACATGGATACGAGTTCAGTCTTTTCCATGTCTTCAAGATACATCTTTATCTAGTTGTATCCGGAGAAGCCATCCATGAAGGAGAACAGTGAATAACTTGTCGTGTTGTCCACTAAGGTGTCAACGTGAGGTAACAAAAAATTATCCTTCGGGCTGGCTTTGTTTAAATCCCTGTAGTCTACACACATTCGTACTTTCCCATCTTTCTTAGGGACGAGGACTATATTAGCTACCCACTCTGAGTATTTAACAACTTGTAAGAAACCAGCGTTGAATTGTTTCTTAACCTCTTCCTTTATTTTCAATAGGACGTCGAGCCTCATCCTTTGAAGTTTCTGTTGAATCAGCTTGCATTCTTCCTTTATGGGAAGCCAATGTACCACGATATTAGTACTTAGACCAAGCATGTCTTGATACAACCATTTGAAGATATCTTTGAATTCTTAGAGTAACTCAATAAGGTCTCACTTTGTCTCTGCAGTGACGCAAACTCCGATCTTCACCTCTTTCTTTTCTTATTTGTCTCCGAAGCTCACAATTTCCACTGATTCTTTGTGAGGTATGATTTGTTTTTCATCTTGTTCTACCATCCTTAGCAAATCAGGAGATAAGTTACAATCTCGATCATCTTCAAAGTCCTGAGGTTCCTTTGGACACATATCCTACTCAAAATGAGACTCTGAGTCAACAGCAACGTCACTCGTATCATTGATATCCGGAGACCTGTTATAAGAATAAAGGAAGACCCAAAGAACAAATGAATCTAAGAATAATCATCTGTGTGGTATGAGTACGAATGAAATGGAAAAAATAAAAGAATATTTTCCAAATGAGACACAAAGATACATTTTATTGAAATAAAAATAGTGGACACATGTCTTTTTTACAAAAGGATTCATATTGCTCCCACGCTTAGAGCAATAAGTGTGTTTTAGAAATTATCTTGAATTAGTTCTAAAAATTATAGGGATCTCTTCTACAGTCCAATTGTTCAGAACACATTCGGGGATACAAGGACAAATTCTTGATAAAATTTCTTCCCAAATTCCTTCTTCGGATATGACATTGATGCTCAAGTTTTCCAATATTCCTTCCGCAGTCTTGGCTAATGGGCTCTCTTTTTCTACCATTTTTCCTTCAAGGTAAATGATTTCTCCTAACACGAATGTTTTAGATATATTAGGAAAGAACATCAGTTCCCATTTGGCCTCTCACCCACTTAGTCGTGCTCTTCTTCTTTCTTACTTTTTTTTGAGTTTTTTATTCTTCTGTCTCACATCTGGCTTGTACCCTAAGCCAAAGCGGTCTTGTTTGTCCATCAGTATTGGTGTCTCAACTCTTCCTTGAAGGTATTTTTTGAGTTCTCTTCCAGGGAAGGCTCATTTTCGGACCGTCAACTGCAGACCCATCGTGGTTTTAGATACTTTTGGCACTGGGATCTTATTTTCTTCAACAATGAAACTTGTATTAACAAATTCCAGTGATCGAAAGAAACATTCTATTATTGCTCCTATGTATGGTACGTCACTAGTTACGGATGCAATGATGTACTCTTCTGCGTTTATCGTTACCAGTCGACCTTTCGTTACCAACTTCAATTTTTGGTGCAGTGACGACGGCATTACCTCAACCAAATGAATCCAGGGCCTACCCAACAAGCAATTATAAAAGGGTTTGATATCCATTACCAAAAAGTCTACTTTATATGTGTTCGGGTCAATTAAGAGTGGTATTTCAATCCTCTCTATCACCTTCCTTTTTGTACCATCGAATGCTCTCACTATATTATGGCACGCCTTAATGTTAGAGCTATCCACTGGCAACTTATTCAGCATGGATAGAGGCAAGATGTTCAACACGGATCCATTATCAATTAACACTCCTGGCAATGTATATCCTTTACAGCGGGTAGTGATGTATAGAGTATTCGTGGATCTCAATCCCCCTAGAGGTATTTCATCGTCATTGAAGAAGATGAAATTGTTAACCAAACGATCTAACCTATTTACAGAGATATTATCAGTGACATAAGTTTCATTTAACACTTTCATCAATGCATTACGATATGTCTCTGAACTCAATAGCAAGACTAATACTAATATACGAGCTGGCTATTTGTGTAGATGTTCTACAACACTATACTCGCTATGTTTCAAAAACTTTAAGAATTTCTTAGCCTCGTTCTCAGTTACTGGCTCATTGACATGTGATTCAAGTCTAGCCGTTTTTTCTTTCTTATGCTCAACTGCCAGGGTTTTTCCTTACAAGGCCCAATTCTTGTATTTACAAGGTCATAGCGCCTCTCACTGTGAGTGAAGAAACCAACATCCTGGGCCCATTCTGAAGTACCAACCGAGTTCTTCTCTCCCGGAACCATCACGTTGCAATCATAATTCCATGAAACCCTTTTGCTATCCTTGTAAGGAAAAGCCATTGGTTTTTTAATTATAACTTTTGGCATAACTTGTGCTCCCACTTCATTGCTTCTCGGTCGTGAAATAATCACCACTGGATGATTGACCTTGTTGACTTTATCCATTGATCCTTCCTCTGAGGCACAAACATCTCCTCCTTCCAAGGCCTTGACATCTTCAATGAATTCCAATTCTTTGTTATCTATCAGACATTGCACTAGAGCTCTGAATTCAGTGCACTCGGATCTCATGACCTTCTTTAGCGTGGAACTCACAGTAACTCCTCACTCATTTGGGCATCTCCTCTGAATCTTGAATGATTACTCTCACGTCTATCATTTTTTACCAAACCCATTTTAGTGGGGATTTCACCTTCGCAACATCGGTTTTGGTCTTTTTTCCTCTACTCTCGATTATCGCATTTACTTCTTGGTCAAAATAACTAAGTAACAGATTTTCTGCCATATTAGGTCCTGAGGGATCATCGAACCTTACAATCCCTATTTTGATGAAACTCTCGATCAACTTCTTGAATGCAGTGCAGTTCTCAATCAAGTGTCCCGTTATTCCTGCGTGGTATTCACATTGAGCAGTCACATCATACCACTTTGAGAATAGAGGTTGCATGGGTTTTAAGTAATACGAGGATACTACATTTGCGTTGAACAAATTCTTACATAACTTTCCATATGTCACCAGGATAGGTGTGAATAGGAGTTTTTTCGTGCTTGGCCTTGAGTTAGATTCTTGCCTCAAAAGGCCTTGATGGTTGGTTTTCATGGTCCTTAGTTAGCCTACAGTACCCGATTTTGAATAGCTCTTATTATACACACTCGCAGTGTTTACTTTATTTTCTTTATTTCTCGGGGTAGACCTTTTAGCGTTTTCCCCTGCATCTATTTTCCCACTCCTTACTGCATTCTCAAGCATTTCTCCGAATATTACTATATCTGAGAAGCTCTTGGTTAATGAACGGGACTTTCAAAGTGTTTATGAAAAGCATATGGTTAATGAACGGGGGCTTTCAAAGTGTTTATGAAAAGCATTGTTGTCTCTTTTTGCAAAAGGGATGGTTGAATTTGTGTTGCCACTTCTCTCCATCTTTGAGCATATTGCCTAAATCTTTCACTTTGCTTCTTTTCCATATTTTTTAACGTAATTCTATCGGGTGTTATGTCGGTCACATGGCTGTATCGTTTCATGAAAGCCTATGCCAAGTCTTTCTATGAATTGATTTTGGCACGACTTAGCTGATTGTACCATTTGGCAGCCGACCCGATCAAACTATCCTAGAAGTAATAGATTAACAATTAGTCGTTATTAACGTATCCCGTCATTCTTCGGTAGAACATTGTGATATGGGCTTCAGGACAACTAGCCTCATTGTATTTTTCAAATTCTAGAGTTTTGAATTTTTAAGGGAGCACTAGATCTAGGACTAAACTCAATTCCTTGGCATCGACCCCGCAAAGGTAGTCAACATTCTTCATAGCTCTGAATTTCTCCTCCAACCACTTGCACCGATCTTCTAGCTGTTTTGGCAATTCTAATCTTGCTCTATCTATTTCCACCATGTTGTCCAAATCTAAAACAACGGGGTTGGTCAGATTATCTCCGAGATTAGAACCTTAACCCGTTGGGTAGTTCACCAGTCCTAAGGTGCCGGCCAGTATTATTGTGGTATTATGGTAACGAATACTCTTTGCGGATATAGTTGGGCTTGGACATTCACTAAGGTAAAGCCTAGAGGTATGTAGGGTCTTCATTATCATCCTAAGAGTTAATCACAGTACTCTTCCCTTTTTCAATCCCTCCGACCAGTAACTGGGTCAACTGGCTTATTATGCTTCATTGGAACTCTTGTATTTGATCATTTATGTCTTGTTGTACCTTAGCTAATTGGTCCTGCAACTGTGCTTGCAACTGATCTTGCATGTCTTTCTGAATTTGTTCTAATCTCTCTAACCTTTGATTCATGGCTTTGGTTTTACTGTGGGTACCGTAACGATATTCGGTTGGCAGATTCTTGTTGGTTTCCAGGGTAATTGTCATAATTTCGATTAATTAGAGTCTTTTTATGAAATTTAATGCTGATGAATGAAAAATGAATGCAAAAAGAGGCATTGATTCTGATTTAATCCTATTAGAACAACTTTACTAGAAAAAAAATTATTTACATAAAACGGATACATTTTACATATACAGCCTTGGCCTAATACTCAAAGCCTTGACTTTCCTAAGAAGCCAAGCTAATTCTCGACCTCGATCTGATTCTGATTCATATCTCAAGCTCAGCATATCAGCTTGAACCACTAGGGTTTGCTAATGGTCGGCTACTTTTCGTACTTGAGTCAAAGCTTCAGCCATGAAGTGATCTCTATCCCTGATCTGACCTTAAGAGCGTTCGAGTTACTCTTTCCAATGTTCATTGTTCGTTTCAAGAAGCTCCACTCGAAGCTCAAAATTTTGCAATACGGCATCGAGCTATTCTATCTTTCCCTTCAACTCTTCAATCTCAGTCAAGCTTGCTTTCAACTCAATCATAGAGTTGCGACTACGATGTTAATGTAGTGACCTTTCTAATTCTGCTACTCGGGCTCTTAATCCAACCTTTTCATTTCGGCTTTCTAACAAATCCATTTTTAGAACTTCTTTTTGGACTCGAGCATCTTAAAATTTTTTTTCCCACTGATCAGCTCTAATCTTTTCTTCTTGATTTTTTGCCGCCATTGTTCTGATGTTTTACCTAAACCAGCAGTCCTTATCGACAAGTGTAGTTTCTTATAATCTATTTTTAAGCTGTCCAAGTCTTCTTCAGCCTTGTTTTTTCCTTTCCTCAATTTTTCGACTTCTAAATTTTGGACGTTAACGTCTAATCCTAGCTGAATATTTTTCTCTTCTAATTTTTCTATCCTTTTCCTCAGCTCTGAACTCTTCTTTTTGAAGTCTTGCTTTACGATCTCTAATTCAGACGGGAACACTTACAAGTGTTCTTTTATCGACCGAGTACTTCCTTGACTTGATGAAGGGACATTGTCATTGATTCGTTTACCCCGCCACCAATCATATTCGGGGGTCATCATGAGATTTGCGGCAAATCTTTTCATTTTGTGAGTTTGGTTCCAAGTCTTCGATATTTCACGAACTTTTTTTTTGTAATTATCACCTTTGTATGCAAACTCACATTGAGTCAAACCTAGCGTTGTCGGTATAAATTGCCTCAACCTATACTGTCTCAATACAAGTGAAGGGCATATTTAACAGCTCCCCATATCTTGAGTAGAGGGACCTAGTCAAATTCTCCACATCTGTACAAAATTTCATCAGGGATCATCCAAGGGGCCCTCCATTCAACGTCTTCATCTTGGAGACTCTGGAGAATTGCCATCCACTTTTCTTCAGAAATGTTGTCTCGTCTTGGGATAGCCACGAATTCTTTCAACGGAGAGTAGTC
>JABEZY010274382.1:0-13664 GCA_013467495.1 Gossypium gossypioides
GCACTTTTTACAATTTAGTCCTTTTGACTAAATTGAATGCCCAAACGTCGAAATTTTCGAACGAAATTTGTACGAAATTTTTTCGTGAAATTTTAGACCATAAAAATATGATGATAATCATATTTTCCCTCGTCGAATTTGTGGTCCCAAAACCACTGTTTCGACTACGCCCAAAATCGGGCTGTTACAATCCCACTACTCTTACCAATGGGATGGAACAAGAAAAGGGTTCGCCAGAATGGCAAGGTCCATTGTAAATCAGCACCACTAAAAAATGTCAACTAGTATTTAGGGACTAGGGTATGGAAGGTGGGGAATCCGCAAAGGTTTGGTCTAACTGGGAATGTTTGCCAAGGAAGTTGGGGTGTATGAAAGGAAAAAAACACGAGAAGTTAGGATAGGACTCACTGATATGGCGAGGTATTTGGTATACGATTAAGTAGAAAGTATGACCAGAAGGAGATCTTATAGTGAGCCTAGTAGCTCAGAGGATCGGGTGGAGTTCACCACGCTGATAAAGAATATTTACCTTGAGCGAGAAGGGAGTTAATTTATGTTCAGTTTATTTTACATTCGTTACCCTTATGTGATAGAGTTATTTATAGGCAGTAAATGAATTCACTAAGTTTATTTGATCTTACAGGAGTTTGCATGATGTTCGTAGGATTTGTGAGGTCGATTGAGGACTCAAAGGAGGGACCAAGTGAGAAGGAGTGAAGATTAGAGATCACTACGGGATAAAAGTCATGAACATAGGAAGGGGGTTACCATTGGAGGCTTCGTGTCATGAAAAATAACAATGAAGCCAAATAGCATCTTTAAAGTCTAGATTTTAAGACAGATGATCATTAACTAATATTTTGGAGTTATTTGTAATCAAATAGTCTGTATAAAAATACAAACCTTGTGAGATCTAGCTTTTAGATAAACTTAAGGTTTTTGTTGTAAGAAGTGTTTTTAATTCAATATAGTATGTTTTGTAATATTTTAGTTAATAAATTTAGAATATGTGAACCTGATCCATTTTTGATGCTCCATACCTGGATCTGGCAGACAAGTCGGATTGGAGTGTTACAATTTTATTCGTTTAGTCAGTCCTTTAAGATAGAAGATTGGAAAGAAGTACCTTTATGTGCTTGGTGATCAATCTGGTTAAGTCCCTTGAGTCCTTAGTATTGTTAAGAGAATAAATGCGATATGTAGATGCATGTACCTAGATTGGTGAATAGAGAGGTAAGTACAATTAATTGAATATAGAAAATATATGTAGAAAGTATATGTGAGAAAATGTGGTAGTAGAAATTTCAATAAATGCCTGTTGAAAAGTGATCAGTTGTTTTACATCACAGCAATAATGTGCAAGCGTACACTGTAGATACAAGTATAGTAGACATATATGAGTCTGTCGGATATCGATCCCACAAGGATGGTTGTCTTTTGTCTATCAATGTCAGTGCAATAAATAGATAGGAATGAGATAAATTGGGAGTGTAGTTGTCAAAACAATAACTTGAAAATAATAAGATAAAATATGATACTGATAAACTGGGATCCCCAACATGAATATTCAATAGAATGCTAAGTTCTCATAAGGTATAAAAGGATAGGTGATTGTCGATGCATTAAATTGCAATGAATATCTTACCTAGCTTAACTTTCTATATTTAATCAAAGACTTAAACATGCACATTAGCCACACCTTCCAATGATGGCAATGGAACACTATTAAGAACAAGTGAATTAAATTCCTCTAATCCTCAAGCAACTTTCATTGCCATGCTTGTTAGCTTGAACTGTCACTGCACCTTCCAGTGTTAGTGACCTTAATAACACTTCCGTGCTAAAAAATTCAAACCCAAAGATTAAACAGTAAAAGCAAGATTAAATAAAATAACATTGAACCTATGAATCATGTGTACTTCCATACTAACATAAAATAGAAAGTAATCACCAGCGTTTAGAAAAGAAAAAAATAAAAGAAAAAAGTGGAGAATACTATTCTTAGACAACTCGACTTGAATCTCTTTATCTCCTCTTGTGTAGCACTCAGGGCTCCTCGTCAAGAGCTAGTCTGCATCCCTTACACGTCGGTTCACCCGTAGAAGATTTAAGCTGCTATAGCTGAAAGCTTTAAAGGAAAGGTTGAAGAAGATGATAATTCCTAAAAAAAGCCTCTTTTTTTTACGTGAATATTTATATTTTTCCCGAATAGCCCAAGTGTCCTTTCATCAAAATCATGCTACCTTTGTACGTACAAGTTTGTTATACTAGACTGGACAGCGCACAAAATTTTGTTCTTATCTGGATAGCTGTCAAGGGCGGTGAAAATTCTGGGCGCAATCTTAAAAGACTTTTACAACGACATTGGTACCAAAACATGACAAAATTAAATATAAATAGGCTAAGATCGACTGAGTTATAAAATACAACTTACTAAACTGAAAATGCTAAAATATGTGCTAAAGATAACTAAATGGGAACAAATTAACCAATAACCTGGGAGAAAACATATGTTCTTTCTAGTATTATCACACCCCCAAACTTGAGTTTTTACTTGTCCTCAAGTAAAATAGAAACTAGCAAGGTTACACAAGAATTCACTAAGGCAAATGCTCATTCTAGCAACTTGAATCACCTAAAAGACCAATGAATGAGTCACATTCAAATGACAGAATATAACATCAACAATACATAAGTATGAATGAATAAGATTGCAACTTCATCAAAACTAGCATCATGCATTAAATCCTAAATTCTATCTACCAATACAACATTTATTGTACAACATATGTCTCCTTTTTTTTGTGAACAAGGGATATCATTGCATTACTATACCCTTTTTCTTGAGAAGTAACGATAGAGTGCAACAAACCCCAGGGAGTACGTAATTGCGCCGACACACACTCATGCAGCGACAGCCTTTGGCCAGATTCATTTTTCTAACATTTGTATTAGAGTGTTCCCTCTTTAACATTTCACAATAAACTCACTTTGGAGTGTCTCTTATTCATAACTATATATATAAGCAGCTATAAAAGGCAAATTCAATCAAGATTCAAGGAATGCTACTAGTCATTCATTACTAATGCAACCTAAATAATTCATCAAAGAATTGTAGATACAACATTCAGTCAAATTTATCCAACTCAGTCATTGATCATTTACAAGATTCAAGAATTAAGCATCAAATGTATCAAAAAAATTCAAACACATTTGTATTAAGAACAAATAAACCTTGCATGCTTTATTAAACTCAAAATTGTTTTGAAATGTGGGTGTATTTCCAAACCCCATATGCATTTGTCCAAACTTAAAGTTTGTATTCTCCTCAATGCACTAACATTAAAATGCAATGACAATAAAAATGAAACGATAATGTGCACTAACAATATGCAACTTCCTCCGGTCTAGCTCCATCTCACTCTAGATTATTAGTAGTTGCATCAACAAACTTAGATGCATTGACAATGTTCTCAACAGAGTCTTTCTCACCAACTACTGTCTTAATATCTTCTTCCTCGGCCTTCTCGTTCACAACTTCAACACGGACTTCCTCCTTTCCCACAACAACTTCCTCCCCAATAGTAGACACCTCTTGACCAACAATGACGTCACCCTTAACCAGACTATCAATCCTTCGCCTGCACTCCTCAATGTCATTTCAGTCCTCTTCTTTCTTATCATTAGAGACGTGCATAATGGAAGGGGATTCCACCGATCTGTCTTGGTCCCTTAAGTTATCTTCCTCAAAAGAGGGTTCATAATCTCAGATGATTGGTGGGAATACTGGAAATTCTGGGAGTGGGGTTGAGCTTAACTGACTTAATGCGACTACAATAGAGTTGTTATAGGCCCTGGTATAAACGTAGAACAAATTTTTTGATCTGTCCATATCCTCTATTGTAGCGACAAGCCTAATCTGCTTATTACTGATGGAAGTGGCCAACTTTTCGATATCCTTCATTTTGCACAACAACGATGTCTCTACAGTCAAGTTTGTTCCCGTCGTTTCTGCATTAGTTTTATTGGAGTTTGGCTCCTTCATTGCTAGTGTAACTTTTCCATGAGTCATTCTTTCAATAGAGGATTCATTTATTGGGCCCTTATTCTCCAGGACCTCTTCATCATCATAGGGCACGATCCCTTTCTACTGGCACAGTAGCATTACCAATGATGGGAAAACCCTTGTACCGCAGTCAGCAATTTCTTGGTGGAGTATTGCACCGACATCAATCTTTCTACCATTGAAAATTAAATGTATCAGACACATTCTATCAAGGTTGATTGTGGTGATGTGAGTAGAGGGCAGCAACCTGCAATTGAAAAAATGAAACCAGATTTTGCTTTGCAGCGTCAAGAAGAGGTGGTGCATCATATAATTCTTTTGATGTGAACCCGTCCACAGCGCTCCTTCGACACATAAGTCCTTCACCAACAGGTCCTTTTTGTTGTTTGTGATATCCTCAATAAACTCTGAGTGTTCATCTACATCCACTTTAGTGTTGTACAACTCATTGATTTTTTTAGCATCCCATTGGATTAAGCCTTCTTAAATAAAGATAAACTCTAACTCATGGTCATAAAGGTTTGCGTAAAACTCACGTACCAATGAAGGAGAATAGCTTCCAGGATGCATTCAGAAAGTCTTCCACTTCAACATAAAGATGGTTTTGTAGACTTGCTTGCTTAAGTCTTGTTGTTGCAAAAGTAGAATGCCCTGTTCTAGGTGGAAGTTTCGCTTCAAAATGTCATATTCAAACTGGTCCTTGCCCACCTTCATTAAAAAGATCGTCTCCTTTTTCTCCGTTGGCATGGAAGATTCCAATTCACGAACTGCAGTTGCAGAGGATGAGTGTTCTTCAATAGGCTTGGTGGCTTTCTTGACTGATCTTCTCGTTCTTGCCATATTTTGGTTCTTTTGTGGAGTGAATATGGTTTACAGTTGTAAAGGTACGAGCTTGGGGAAGAGAAAGTGAATAAAAATGGCTACTTTGTATATGTTACAGTCGACACAATGAATGGGGGTTTATAGCGAGTGAAAGAAGAAGATAGAAATGCATGATTTTTGTGAAGGGAAATAAAGTTAGCGGGAATAAATACGTCCAATGAGAATTGCGCCCGCTCAAACAAATCAGACGACTAGGTGATTTCTGATCAAATGATGGGATCTGAAATTTTTGAGATGCTCTCATTCTTGATGAGTCATAAGTGACAGTACAATAGTACGAACTGCGTTGACAATAAAGCCCAAGTCATTCGACAATGGTACCTAATTATTCTGAAAAAATAAAAAAAACAAAATAAAACAATCTTGAACAGAAATAAAAATAAAATAAATATCATAATAATAAATTTTAGAAGAATTAAAATTTTTCGATTGTGACCGCACCATGAGGAAATACTTTGACAACTTCGAAAGGTCCAGACCAACAAGAGCGCAATTTACCGGGGTGCAATTTCAGTCTAGAATTGAATAATAAAACTTGTTGACACACGATAAATTATCGCTGCAAAATAATTCTGTCATGCCATCGTTTGGTTTTTTCCTTGTAAATTGCAGTGTTTTCATAGGCATTATGCCTAATCTCCTCTAGTTGAGTGATATCCAACAGCCTTTTTTTTGCAGCAGTTTCATAGTCCATGTTCACTTACTTAATTGCACACATTGCTTTGTGCTCCAGTTTAACTGGCAACTGACATGCTTTCCCAAAAACGAATTGATACGGTGACATCCCTAATGGAGTTTTGTATGCTGTCCGCAATGCCCATATAGCGTCATCAAGTCTGGAAGACCAATCTTTCCTCGAAGGGTTCACAACCTTCTCAAGAATGTTTTTAATTTGTCAAATTGTTACTTCGGCTTGTCCATTAGTTTGCGAATGACAAGTAGTAGCCATTCTATGATTAGCTCCTTATCTCTTCAGTACGGCTACCACTTGGTTGAAATGGAAGTGTGTACCCTGATCATTAATCAATGCCTTTGGTGTGCCAAAGAGGGTGAGTATATGCTTGTAAAAAAATTTTAAGCACTGTCTTCGCATCATCCTTTAGGACTACAACAGCTTCAACCCATTTCAAGATGTAGTCAACAGCTACTAACATATAAAGATTTCCAAATAAACTTGAAAATGCTCCCATAAAATCCATACCCCAAACATCGAACAATCCAACCTCCATAATTGGTTGTTGCAACATTTCATTGCGTCGCCATATAGAACGAGTGATCAGTAAATACGATAACCTTTGCACCGATAAGATAAGAATGAAACTTGTCAAAAGCAAAGACTATAGCCAACAATTCTCTCTTTATAGTGGCATAATTGATTTGAGCCTTTGTAAGATTTTTGCTAGCATAATCGATGGCGTGAAATATCTTTCCCTTGGTTGTCCTACAATAACACCCACAGCAAAGTTGCTTGCATCGCACATAACTTCAAAAGGTTGAGACCAATCTGGTGCAACGATAATGGGTGCATTTACTAACTACGTCTTTAATTGAGTGAACGCATACAGGCATGCATCAATAAAGAGGGATTTTTTATTCTGTTCCAGTAATGAGCATAAGGGCTTTGTAATTTTTGAGAAATCTCTAACAAATCTTCGGTAAAACCTCGAATGCCCAAGAAAACTGCGAATACCTTTCACATTTACCGATGGAGGTAATTTCTCAATGATTTCTACTTTAGCTTTGTCTACTTCAATGTCTTGACTAGAGATGCGATGGCCTAACACAATGCCTTCAGTTGCCATGAAATGACATTTTTCCCAATTTAGAACAAGATGTGTGTCTTCACATCATTGCAATACTTTATCCAAATTGTCAACGTAGTGATCAAAATCATTCCCACAGACTAAGAAATCATCCATAAAAACCTCTAAATAATCTTCAATCATATCCGAGAATATTTCCATCATGCACCTTTGAAATGTGGCTGGTGTGTTGCAAAGACCGAAAGACATATGGTGAAAAGAAAAAGTACCAAAGGGACAGGTGAAAGTTGTTTTCTCTTGATCCTCCGATGCAATAGCAATTTGCTTGTACCCAGAATAGCCATATAAGAAATAGTAATAGGCTTTTCTAGCAAGCCTGTCCAACATTTGGTTAATGAAAGGAAGTGGGAAGTGGCCCTTCCTTGTGGCAGCATTAAGTTTGCGATAATTCATATAGACTCACCGTCCCATAGGAATATGTGTAGGAGTTAATTCATCTTTTTCATTGTGAACCACCGTGATGCCACCCTTTTTAGTAACGCATTGAACTGGACTTACCCAATTGCTATCAGCAATAAGGTAAATAATTCCTACATCAAACCATTTTATAATTTCTTTCTTAACAACTTCCTTCATCTTCTCGTTTAACCTTCTTTTTTGCTCAATCGACTGCTTGCCTTCATATTCCAACTTGATCTTATGCATGCAAAAAGATGG
Source organism: Gossypium gossypioides (assembly GCA_013467495.1). Lineage (NCBI taxonomy): Eukaryota > Viridiplantae > Streptophyta > Magnoliopsida > Malvales > Malvaceae > Gossypium > Gossypium gossypioides. Next base: position 7,429 of record JABEZY010274382.1, read on the forward strand.
AAAAATTCCTCGAATATCGGTAATACTTCAAGCAATAGCTTGTTTATGTTGCTTAAGAATATGGACCAATTTATCTTCTTGAGTTACATCCAGTGTTGTAGAGACAATAACTGGGAGAGTATTGATATCACCAAGAAAGACGTATTTATGATAAATAGGTAGTTGTTTCAATTCTAGAGTAGGAGCTTCATCTATAGATGGCTTTAAAATTGGAGTTGTTCTATTGCCTAAGTCTAAGGATTCAATCTACCATCCATGCCTGAGTTCAATTTTACTAGCTTCAACTTTGCTATCACAATTATCTAAGAATTCATTAGCAGATGTCACTGTAAACTCCTCAGAAAGTATTATGCTTTGGTCATTAAATTCTTCCGCAATCAAATCATCTAGCACATTGACAGTATGACATTCTTCTTTATCCTTGCATTGAATAGATTCGAACACACTGAAGGTAACATGCTCATCATTAAGTCCCATGGTTAGTTCACCTTTATAAACATCAATAATAGTTCGTTCGGTGGCTAAAAATGGTTGTCCAAACATTATGGGAACCACCTTGTCTGCCTTGCAGTCAAGTATGATAAAATTAGCCAAAAAGGTGAATTTATCCATACAAACTAATATCTCTTTTATTTTCCCTTTAGGTTGAGCCAATGATCGATCAGCTAGTTGCAATGTCACTGTAGTAGGTTTCATGTGAGCAATTCCCAACTTTCTGAAAGTAGATAGTGGCATTAGGTTGATGGTAGCTCCTAAGTTGCATAAAGCCTTGCCCAAATAATGGTTGCCAATTGAAGATAAGATAGTAAAGCTCCCAGGATCTTTCATTTTCAAGGGCAACTTATTTGTCAAAACAGCACTACAGCCTTCTGTGAGTGCAATAGTTTCCATATCACTGAGCTTTTTCTTCTTAGGCAAGAGCTCCTTCATAAATTTCCCATAATTCAAAATTTGTACAAGAGTTTCCAGTAAAGGAATATTAACCTGAACTTGCTTCAGTGTGTTCAGGAACTATTGGTACTACTTATCCTGCTCATTCTTTCTGCATATTTGTGGAAAATGTAAAGGTGGAGATACATCTAATTGCACCGACATCTTTGTGTTTAGGTCCTAATTTTACCTCCAACACTCGAATAAAAGATGAATTCCCTTGCACAATAGCTTCTATGTGAGTAATATGCTCTTGCATTAAAGCCTCAAGAGTTGCTAACGGGTCAGAATGGGAAGTTGCTAACGGGTCAGAAGGAGAAGCTTGTGTGTACTGTTGTCGTTGATGTTCTTGAACATGCTGATACGACATTGAATAGTGTTGTGGCTACATCTGATTCTGGTTTGGATGCATCTAGCTTTGTTGTGGATGCATTTGAGTGTGCTGATTATAGTTCTGTTGTTGTTGATTATAATGCCCTTGTCTTGAATTATAATTGCCTTGAGTAGATATATTCCCATATCGGAATGTCACAAAATTTTGTCCAGCATTCTAATTTTCCTAAGACTGTTGATTGCGTAGAATTATTATAAGAGGTGTCATAAGAATTGTTGCGGATGTTACTAACATAAAAGACATTCTCTGCATGTTGTGGACAATCTTCATAGTTGTGGTTGTCACTGCAAATCTCACAACAAAAAGTAGGAACATCAACTTGTTAAGCTACTTGTATAGATGCAACATCACTAGTCCCTCGCATATTTTTTTATCATATTTGCAAGAGAAGAAATTTGAGCACTAAGTGCAGATATTGCGTCCAATTCAATAACTCCCGGAGTAGCTTTTGCTTGTGCAGCTCTAGAGATAGGATATTGGTAATCATTTTGAGTAATTCTCTCAAGAATTCCAATAGCATCATTATGAGTACAATCCAACAAAGGACCATTGGTTGATGCATCGACAAGATTCCTCGTGTGTGAATTTAGCCCACTATAGAAAACCTCAATTTGTGTTTCCTATTGAATGCTATGCATGGGACAACGTCGAAGCAAAAATTTATAATGTTCACATGTGGTGTGAAAAATCTCATCATCCAGCTGATGATAAGCTGTAATATCATTTCGGAGACGAGCAATCATTGTCGACAGGTTAAATTGCAAAACAAACTATGTTCCTAGTGCATTCCAAGAAGTAATTGATCCGACAGGTAGCCCAAGGAACCAAGTACGAGCTCTTCCCTGCAAGGAATAAGGAAATAATTGCATCTTCATAGCGTCATCAGGAACGCCTTGTTTACTAAATGAAGCACAAATCAATAAAAATGATTTAAGATGTTCTCGTGGATCCTCATGTGGGAGTCTTGCATATTGCCTATTAGAATTCAACATTTGAAACATTACTAGCTTGAGTTCAAAATTTCCAGCTTGGATTGTTGGGCTAACAACTCCTGATTATAAGTCATCCAAGACAGGTACTACAAAATCTCGTATAGTCCTATTTTTTATTTCAGTGACTTGTACAATGGTGGATCATTAGAATTTTGTTGCTACATTGGGGGTATGACTCCATAGTTTCTGGGTAAAGCCATATTCATTTGCTCTCGAAGCCTCTTCTGAATGGTTCTTTCAATATTTGGATCAAAATGGGCAATAAACTCCGAAGTGGTTCGGGTCATACAACACCTAAAATAAAATCTAAAAATAGTGACAAAAAAGAAAACTAGTAACAACTAAATATTATGAAATAAAAACAAACAAAAATAAACATCAAACAAACGCCATCCCCGACAACGGTGCCAAAACTTGATCGACTGTTTTATGTCACAACAATAATGTGCAAGCGTACACTGTCGATACAAGTATAATAGACAGATATGATTCTGTCGAATATCGATCCCACGAGGATGTTGTCTTTTGTCTATCAATTTAAGTGCAATAAATAGATAGTAATAAGATAAATTGAGAGTGTCGTTGTCAAAGCAATAACTTGAAAATAATAAGATAAAATATGATACTGATAAATTGGGATCCTCAATGTGAATATTCAATAGAATGTTAAGTGCTCACAAGGTATAAAAAGATAGGTGATTTTCGATGCATTAAATTGCAATGAATATCTTAACAAGCGTAACTTCTATATTTAATCAAAGACTTAAACATATACATTAGCCATACCTTTCGATGATGGCAATGGAACACAATTAAGAACAAGTGAATTAAATTCTTCTAATCCTCATGCAACTTCTGTTGCCATGCTTGTTAGCTTGAACTATCACTGCAGCTTCCAATGTCAGTGACCGCAATAACACTTCCGTGCTAAAAACATTCAAACCCAAAGATTAAACAGTAGAAGCAAGATTGAATACAATAACATTTAACACAGAAATCATGTGTACTTCTGTACTAACATGAAATAGAAAGTAATCACCAGCGTTTAGAAAAGAAAAAATAAAAAAAACAAGTGGAGAATACTATTCCTAGACAACTCGACTTGAATCTCTCTATTCCCTATCGTAGCACTCAGGGTTCCTCATCAAGAGTTGGTCTGCATCCCTTTCACGTCGGTTCACCCGTAGAATACTTAAGCTACCATAACGAAAGCTTCAATGATAGGTTGAAAAAGTTGATAATCCCCCAACAAAGCCTCCTTTTTTTCTTTTTATCTGAATATTTATATTTTTCCCAAATAGCCCAAGTGTCCTTTCATCCTAATTATCCTGCCTCTATACGTACAAGTTGGTTATACCAGGCTAGACAGCACACAAATTTTTGTTCTTATTCGAACAGCTGTCAAGTGCGGCGACAATTCTGGGCACAATTTGAAAATACTCATGCAGCGACATTGGTACCAAAACATGACAAAATTAAATATAAATAGGCTAAGATCCACTGAGTTATAAAATGTAATTTACTGAATTGAAAATGCTAAAATATGTGCTAAAGATAACTAAATGGGACAAATTAACCAATAAGTAGGGAGAAAACATATGTTATTTCTAGTATTATAAAAAAGATACAAGGAAACTATAAATAAGGAAATACAAACAGATGAATGTGGAAAGGAAATGTAAATACATAGATTGTAAGTACAAGTGTTAGAGAAAGGAATCTTCCCTAAATAGAATGTATAAAAGGAAATAAAGCTTTCTAATCCACCAAGTGGCATGTTGTGTCAATGATGATTACGCATATTCCTAGCTTGTCTCTAGGAAGAATTAGGTACGAACTCACTCGATCCTTGTGGGTGGAACTCAAGGATGGCATGGACAAGTTTGCTTACACTAGAGGAATAGTGAAATTTCCATTGGAAGGATCTAGAGTAATGGGTAGATTTAACTGTGTGTTCAAAGCTTGACAAGGAAGGTCCTTGTGTCAGGTTTGAATGGGGATTAAGTGAGGGAGATGAGAAGGAAGGGAGGTATAGATGCCAGAATTGTTGACCACTTGGGAGTGGATGACTCACCATCCTGCCACTACATCTTGTCGTCAGGATACCGCAGCCACCACTTATTCGCATGCCTACAATGCTTGAATATAGACCTTCAATGTAGGGAGGTGAATGATGCTGAAGTTTTCTCTCCTCGAATTTATTGGATTCGTAATGAGTTGAGCCCAAGGGAGGATCTAGGAAGCTGAGGAACAAAATTTCCTCAGTTTGGAGGTTTATCTGTTGTAATTAGGTGTAGAAGATTAAACTAGTTATCATACTTCAGGAGCTTGAATACAAGCATTTTTATCATGTTTTAGTTAAGTTTTATATTTTAGTTTAAATTCAATAAAAAATGTATTTTGAGTCTTTTATTGACATTAGGGGGCAAATGAGTCCTAAAGGCGAGCTAATGTACTCAGTAAGTGTGCAAGAAATCATTCAAAGACGTAGGAACTCAAAGTTGGTTGCTGTGTAGCAACACGAGGAGTTTAATGTCGTAAAATAGGGAGTAGAAAGCCAGAATTGCCATACTACCTTTTGTGTCACAACATAGCCATGTGATGTCACGGCACACCCTTGAAGCAACCTCTAAACCATGCATACATCCTTCGATTTCACGACATAAGGACTAGGATGTTGGGACACCGGTCCTGTACGAGATTAATTATGAGTCATGAGGGGTTTTGGTCAGCACAATATAAATTAAATATGAGAACATTAGCTAAGCTAGGGTAGAGGACGACGACTACCATAATTCTATAAATAGGCTCATTTAGCACTTGTTTAGGATAGCTTTTAATATTCTATGTTTTTCTGTGTAATTTAGTTTTTAGTTTTTCGTTCCTTTAGGTTTTAGATTTCTTTTCAGTTCTTTTCATTTGTGTTCTTTGGGAGACTTGATTTGTAAACGTGGTCAAATGCTAGTGGATTTCAACACTACATCATTCAAATACAATATGGATTCTCTAAAATTTATTCTTGATTTATTCTTTATGCACATTTTTATTATCAAGTTTATTATGTTTATGGATTCCATGAGGAACTAATCCTCTTATGGGAGATTAGTGACTGGAGGTGTGATTAACTGATTACTATGTAGGGTTTTCTTAGCAGATTAGCTATTTGGGAGAGGAAGAACTTAAGTCCTAGGCTTGACGACACTAGGAAGTCATTTAGGTGGAAAGTAACCTAAAATTGGTATGGCCTATCTAAGAACACCTTAGCCCCAAACCAGTTTGGACTGTGAGGTTGAGAGATAAGTAGTTCTTACAGACTATTAGTTTAGTGGAAGACTGAGAGATCTTGCTAGGGTAATGACTTACTAATTGAGTAGAAACCCAAAGTAGGAATTAGTTATGATCACCGAAGCGAACAAATCACCTATGCCTAGGTTTGATTAAGTTAGAATTCATTCACTCGAAGTTCATTTTATTTTTGTTGTTTTTATTTTCATTATTATAAAAACCCAAAAATCTTTCCCTTATGTTTACTCGTAATATTATTTATTTAAAGTACTAATTAGATTTATTTGTGTTTAGGTTAAATTTAATTTAGCACTCGCCTCCCTTGGATACAATCCTCGGAGTACTCACCTACTTCATTGTAAAACTTATAGTACAACCTGACTCGTATACTTGTAGGCACCACCTCAATTCCATAATTTTAGTTGCAGTATTCACACTCCAAATATTGGTACGCCCGATGGTGGTCAATTTTTTGGCCCCATAGTTGGGGAGACAGTGCTACTATGTAACAACCCTATTTTGACCTTAATCGGATAAAGTGGTTTTGGGACCACAAATCTAAGTCAAAAAAATAATTTAAAATTATTTTTGGTATTTGCAGTATGTGAATTACTATGTGTGAAAATTTCGTATGA
>JABEZY010274384.1:7074-20387 GCA_013467495.1 Gossypium gossypioides
AACTATTAAAGTATTAGGGTTTTGCCATGGATGAGTATAGTTGAATTATGAAGTTTTATGGTAGAAAATAAAAGGTAGTTGATAGATAAACAACTTTTGTAAAGAGAATATTGATGAAATTATGATTTAGGGACTAAGTTGAAAAGATGGAAAATTCATGAAAAAATTTTGAATTTTATGAAATACATGAAAATTGTGATATATGAAAATAGGCTAGGCTTGGAATAAGGATTAAATTGTATGAATTTCATTTTCCGAGCCTAGGGATAAAATTGTAATTAATTTTAAGTATAGGGGTAAAATAGTAATCTTGCCAAAGATATGAATTAGACTGAATTGAATATTAATTGTATTAAATTAAGCTAAATTCATTCGTATAGATCCGGATAGACCTGGTACAGAATTAGATAGAGGAAAAGAAAAAGTATCGGATAAGTAGCTTACAAATCTACGAACACTTGTCGAGGTAAGTTCGTGTAACTAAATTGTATATTTACATGTTTAAATTGAATGCTATGTTTGAGAAATGTATAATTGGCATGTATAAGTATTGATCACATATCTGAAAATATCTGACAAGTATCAAGTTCTGTTTGAATCTAAGAAATTCGATGGATACAAATGACATTGTCATTAAGGGTTCTCGATTGGTTGTGGTCCTGCATGTGTTGCGGACTCACCACAGCTCTTATGAGCATCTTGATATATGGCTCTCTTGAGCTTCCCGTTATTTGGCTCTCTTGAGCTTCCCGATAATTGGCTCTCACGAGCTTCCCGATTAATGGCTCTATGGAGCTTCTCGATATTGGCTAGTATGAGCTTCCTGATTACGACTCTTATGAGCTTCCCTTTACATGACTCACATGAGCTTCACGTTATATGGCTCGGAAGAGCTTCCCATTTACATGCTCGTATGTGCATATATGAATATGAATTGACGGATTATAGTTTTGTACACTTCGTGTGTACTACCCGTGTATCCATCGATATTATAAATGATTCAATGGGCAAAGTTCTAATGTAAGACAATATGAATTTGAGACGAATTATTATGGGTAAATATTTGAAATACATGGATATGACTTGTTATATGGACACATGATGTGGAAAGTATATGTATATGGAAATTTGATTATTATTGAGCTCATACATGTTTCTTAATATTCATAAGAAATACATGTCTAACATGGTTGATGAGGATATGTGTTAAGGCTTTTGGCCAATTTGGTTTGAATATGCTTTGAATGCTTACCTTAATTGTGATTAAATGGTAAGATAAATTCCAAGTTATATGAACTTACTAAGCATTAAATGCTTACTCTATTTTATTTCCCCTATTTTATAGTAACTCGGAAGCTCGTTAAGGTTGGAAGCTGATTGGACACATCATACTACCCATCGTCCCATTTCGGTATATATAGTAAATTATTTTGGTTATAATGGCATGTATAGGTTAACTTGGCCTAATGTTGGCATGTAAAAGTTTTGTTGTGATTAGCCATTTGAATGGCTTGTGTTTGATACATTTTAATATATATATGGCCTTATTATGTTTGATATATGTTTGATATGTTGAATGATGGATAATTCATAAGCATATTGATGGCTAGATTAGATTGTCATATTAGGTATAAATATATATTGATGTATGTATTTGGTTAAATTGGTAAGTATGGATATATTGGATATATGTAGTGATTTATCATGTATAAAACATGATTTTGGCTTGTTTGGTTGCTTTGTTGTGGCTTGTTGATATGCAAAAATGATGTGTTTAGCTTGATGCCAAAATAGGTGAGAAATGTGGCTTGAAAATAGCCTATTTTCATCCACATGGGCAGCGACACGGGCGTGTGTCACAGCCGTGTGTCACACACGACTAGGTGACATGGTATTGTTCTGTAACCCTATTTCGGCAACAGATTTAGGTTAGGGGTGTTACAAAGGAAGACTAATACTAATCTGATCTAGCAGTTTAACTGTAAACTTATCGGTACAGCGGTTTACCGCACTGTACTGCATGTACGTCAACTTTGATGCTTACTATTAACTGATCTGGTAGTTTAAACTACAACATGTTTGTATAACAGATTACCGCAATGCACTGTACTGCATATACGCCAGCCTTGCTGCATATTATTATCTGAGTGGCTTAGTCCACAAACATAGTGTGTAAGGTTGGATGGGCTTTTTGAGGTCTTATGTGGTGGTTTTGGTTGGATGAGCTTAAACAGATCTATTGGGGTGTGATCGGGGGACGGAGATGTGTTTTGGCTGGATGGTTGGGTTTTTTAATACTTGATTGCATTCATAAGCATCTTATTAAGTGATTGGGTGTAAGTTTGTTTGTCTACATTCTGTCTACGTGACTTATCATTTGTGATTATTTTTGCGTGTAATGAGGTTTTGTAACACTATGTGTGTTGATAAATACTCTGCTTGAATACGTTCGTTTGGGACGTTGGCTTCGTGTATACCTTCTGGTTCTGTATATCTATGTAAGTATGTTTCATTATTGTACTGCTATCTGGAATTTCGGTCTGTAATTCTGTTGTTAGTCATGTCTCGAACTCACATTAAGCTCGTGTAGCTCACCCCCTTAGCGTTTCCCTTTTTCAGGTATGCTCATTTTTCTGTAACTGCACGTATCATACGGAGGTCTTTGAAGCATTACATTTTTTTAAAAACAGGCTATTAAGATGTTTTCTATAAATTTGAATTCTTAATAAACAGTTTTGGACTATAAGTTATGTTTTAAACACTGTGGTATGAATTTTGGATTTTACGAACGTAAGCGTTATTTGGATTGAATTTTTAGCAATAATGGGAATTTGATAATTGAGAATTTTCACGGCAACTAAAATTTTCCACCGATCACTTCGATAACCAATGTAACCTCTAAGATTCGGTCCAAACTTTTAGGCCGGGTTTTAGGGTGTTACATTTAGTGGTATCAGAGCCAGGTTTGCAAAAACTAGGCCTGTATTTTTACGTAACCATTTGCACGTGTGTTCGTTTTAAAGAAAAAATTTGAGAAACTATACCATAGTGTTTTGAAAAGACTTGTGATTGGAAAAACTTTTTACGAAAATGAGATGCCCAAGACACTAATGCTGGTCCGTGCGAAACTTAGGAAATTGTAAGATTAGTTCTGTAAGTTTATAAACATTTATGCTTAGGTTCAATTTTAGAAATTGTATATTCTTTAAGATTAGGTACAAGATCGATATGGAGTCTAAAGGTAAGCGAGATCGTGAGGAGTTGTCTGCTTCTTCAGGATGTGTGTTTGTTCAAGAGTCGGAGGTCAATGCGATTTCATTAACTTTGGGTAGTGATAATCCGGAGCTTAGTACTGAGGCATTGACTCGAGTAGTGAAAGATGTGCTAGAGCAAGTGTTTAAGGCTAGGTTAGAGAGGCATGGAGAGTTAGTGCAAAGTAGGTATGTTGATTGTGGGAAGAAAAAAGATCGCAGTCCTTCGAGGTTGAAGTCTCGGTCTGCGAAACATGTTAGAACGCATTTGAGTGGCAATAAAGATTTTGTGGAGGGTGCCAGTAGTGGTGGGAGCGTTCCGTTTTGTGAGCACTGTAAGAAGTGACATCCGAGCAATTATTGGAAAAAGGCCGGAGTATGTTTTTGATGCGGGTCCATAGAACATCGAATCTGGAAGTGACCTCGACGACTTTGAGACAGGTATGGTTGTGAATGTTTCGACGTTTTGATTAGAGCATAGTAATTGTGTGTGATAGGATAAATGAGTATTTACTTCAGTGATTAAGTGTTCTGGTGTGTGTATGAGGTATTGAGTTCAAGTCTAGCGTAGTAACGCTCCGGGACTAAAGTGCGCAGCGAGAGCGTAGTGGTGTAGCTTGTGTTATACCACTGTCTGTTAGTGGGAAATTTCAGGGACGAAATTTCTTTAATGAGGGGTGAGTTGTAACACCCTAGTTTTCGGGATTAGAAGTTTGGGCTTTTAAGTAAAGGTTAGTGAGTAGGTCGTGTATTTGGGATTATTTCTGTGCTTTAGTGTCAAAATGGGTCTGCTGGTCTAGTGGTTGGTTGTGTGTTAGTGAACCTCTAGGATATGAGTTCGAGTCTTCATATGTGTGTTTGGGGGAGTTATTTTTATTAATTAATGTCCTAGATTTGTTTTTTTTTTTAAAACTAGTTATTTACTATTACTTTTTATTTATTTTCTTTTTTACTTTTTCTGGCACGTTCTCCTCTTCCCTTTTCTTTCTTATATTTCTCTCTTCTTCTTTTTTTGGGAAAACTGTTGTGTTGTTGTTTTTTAAGAGCTTCGGGCTCGGATCGAGGTCGTCATCGTGTGTCGATTAGTTTTTAAACATTTAGATTGCGAATCAGGTGTGGGTTTCAAACCTTTTAAATTTTTCTTAACGAATTGTGGTTTGTTTCTGTCGAATTGGAAATCATTGTGTGCTTGTGGAATCGACCATTCGAAAAGGGCGATTATCGTGGAATAGCTTAGAATTGGGTGTGATTTTGATCTATTTCTGAGTAATTAAGGATTGAGGAACATTTCGGCAACAAAGGCACGTTCGGTAGCCTATTTCAGTGTGGTTTCGAGACCACACGGGTGGCCACACGAGCATTTGCCCCCACACAGGCGGTTCACACGGTCGTGTACAGTTAGGAATTAGGGTTTCTAGGTAAAATTTTGTGCCACACAGCCGTGTGGTCAATTGGGGAATTGGTGTCACACGATTGTGTGGCTAATTTGGGGATTTAGGAATCCCACACGGACGTGTGTTTTGGACACACAGTCGTGTCTGGTGGGCATACAGGCATGTAAGACCCTCACACGGTCGTGTGTGCCCTAAACCATATTTTAGCACAATTGGACAGAGAGTTGCACGGCCTATTCACATGGCCATATCACTGGCTCACACAGGCGTATGCTTTAGCCACACGACCGTGTACCTCATTCTACACGGCCGTGTGTTCCCTCACACGGGCGTGTCTCCCCCTCACACGGGCGTGTTGACCCCCACACGGGGGTGTGGCCCTAAGTCACCAAATTTAGTTATGTGTATGGTTTTGATCTGAAAATGTGTCTATGTGTTCTAACCCTTGGCTAGGCTTTAGTGAGGGTAGTTAAGACTCTGATCTGGGCTTCGGCTTATGTGTTATTTGTTACTGTTGTGCAAGATATCTGATTCTGAACCTGGTTAACAGGGTGTGTGCATGTTTGTTTCTGTCTAACTGTCTATCGATGTGTTCAATATTCCTGTGAGCTTGTAAGCATGCATGCACTTGCATAAAGTAAAATTTTGTGTTGGTTACGAAGAGAAAGAAGACTGATTCTGATATGATCTGGCAGTTTAACAAAAAACTTACCGGTACAATGGTTTACCGCACTGTACCGCATGTACGCCAGCTTTTCTGCGTACTATTATCTGATCTGGCAGTTTAAACTACATGTTTGTACAGTGGTTTACCGCAATGCACTGTACTGCATATACGCCAACCTTGCTGCATATTATTATCTAAGTGGCTTAGTCTACATACTTTGTGTGGACGGTTAGATAGGCCTTTTGAGCTCCTATGTGGTGTGTTTGGTTGGATGAGCTTAAACAACTCTATTCGGGTGTGATTGGGAGACGGAGAAGTGTTTTGGCTGGATGGGTGGGTTTTTTAATACTTGATTGCATTCATAAACATCTTATTAAGTGATTGGGTGTAAGTTTGTTTGTCTACATTATGTCTGTGTGACTTATCATTTGTGATTGTTCTTGCATGTAATGAGGTTTTGCAACATTGTGTGTGTTGATAAGTGCTCTGCTTCAATACATTCGTTTGGGACGTTGGCTTCTTGTATACCTTCTAGTTCTGTATATCTCTGTAAGTACGTTTCACTGTTGTACTGCTATCTAGAATTTTGGTTTGTAATTATATTGTTAGTCATGTCTCGAACTCACATTGAGCTCGTGTAGCTCACCCCCTTATTGTTTCCCTTTTTTAGGTACACTCTTTTTTCTGTAGCTGGACGTAGCATACGGAGGTCTTGGTAGCGTTACGTTTTTTTTTAAATAGGCTATTAAGGTGTTTTCTGTAAATTTAAATTCTTAATAAACGGTTTTAGACTGTAAGTTTTGTCTTAAACACTGTGGTATGAATTTTAGGTTTAAGGCACGTAAGCTTTATTTGGATTGAATTTTTAGCAATAACGGAAATTTGATAACTGAGAATTTTTACCCAACTAAAATTTTCCTACGATCACTCCGGTGATCAATGTATCCTTCAAGATTTGGTCCAAACTTTTAGGCTAGGTTTTGGGGTGTTACAACTATTTTTTTCTCTTCTTTTCTTAATTATATTTTCATATTTCCCCTTTTTAAATCCTAATAGAATTTGCTCTCCATCTTTCTACTTATTCTCCTTTTCTTTTCTTTCCTTTCATTTGCCTCATATTTTTCATCGTTTTGCTATTAATTATTTTGCTTACCCGAATAAAAAGCATTTATCATTTTTTTTACTGGTTTAATAATCGCCATCAATAGCATTCCTTTTCTTGCCACGAATCGATAAGTACACTTCGTTCCTATTATTTGATTTAGTAATTCCGCCATTTGAACCTCAAAACTTTAATCTTTAATTCAATCAATCAATCCATTTGAAATATTGATAAATCTTTTACAAATCTTGTCAAATATTGAAATAAAAAAATAATTCTTGTTTAAATGTCATTTGAAGGACTTGATTTAGGTAAACCGCATCAAAATCCGGTGTGAGGAAAGTCAATCGTCAACGTAGTGAAAAGTGTGTTCTTTTACAAGTGAATCAGGGAAAAATGTGACTAGAATTAGGGTCACACGGTCTTCCACACAAGCGTGTGTACCACACGTTCCACCACACAACCATGTGCCCTGGAAACCCTAGTGTAGTTTGTGAACCACATAGTCTAGACCCTTCCACACGACCTGCCACACGGTTGTGACTCCCCTATAGGTTATTTTTGCACTTGCCACACGACCACAACCTGTTACACGGTCTGGCCAAACGACTGTTTAACCCTTTCATATGGCCAATAGCCCTCCACATGGCCGTGTTACCCCTATTTTACATTTTTTATAGTTTTGCCTAGAATTTTATGAATTGCTTAGCTTAGTCCCTGATTAGACCCTAAACTATTTTTAGTATTTTATTTCATTCAATTGAGTCCTTAAAAATATGAATAATGTTGGAATCCATGATCTAATTGATTGAATTATTACTATTTATGCATGATATAAAAATATTACATGTTTACCGTCATTGTAATTCTGATGATCTAATAATGTTTTTCATACCTCAGTGTTACTGATTGCACGAGATACATGCCTACTGCTACTGTTAAACCAAATACATGTTAATCAAAGTTTATTACTACTTTCATGATCTGTTATAAGCATGATAATTGCTACTGTATATATATTTATTATAAGCATGTTATTTTTGTCATATTGATCTGTTATAGCGTGTCATGTTGCATTGCATAGGGTGGGACGAATTGTACAGAGGAAGTAGTCAGTAGTCATCTGCTCAACCAGTGGTTTATCCACAATGTATTTTAGTCGAAACAATTGAAACAATTGACAAATACTCTTTAATGAAAACAGTATTCTTATTAGTTTAACTAAAAGACTTAATAACTAAAAATAAAAGAAAGTATTAAAATAAAATAAAATATTACATCAAACCTTTTTTCAAGAACTTTTACAATTCATTAATTTTCAAACATTTTTTTACGACTAAATTTTAAGTTGGAATACTACAATATGCCACTTTTCCACTGTATACATAATAACCCAATCCGTTGCTTCCTTGGCGTACTCCTAGCGTTGTCCCTCCTGGCGCAATCTTGTACAACACTACCTAAAACACAAACATAACCTTTGTAAGTTTAGAAGAATTTAGTGAGACTTAACTCAGAATTTCCTTGGCGGATACTTTTATAATATCAAGTAAATATCCGTACACAGCTACCATCCTAAACATTTTACTTATGTTTTGGCGAATAATTTCACAATATCAGGCTCACTCCTACATCAACTTCCATGCTTAGCACACCAATTCTCTTTCTTAAAAATACAAAAATACTTTTTAAAGAATATATCTTCAGAGTTCCCTTCACACAAATCATCCCATCACTCTTACTCTTAACCTATAATGGTTATTCACAGACAATGATTACTGAAGGATACATACACTTTTGGCGGATACTCACATAGATTTGAATACTATCAGTTTACTAATCAAATCACATTCTTGTTCAATACCATGCAATCTCTTACTAATAATGAACTATATAGATCATTCTAATGAATTCCACACAATTTTATTTCAAAATCCTAGATACTTAGGATAATAATAACTTTGATTCCATATGATTTTAGAAGAAGATATAATACAACTCAAATATGGCGAAATTCCAGATAACCTCATATTCAACTCTACCATTTACAGGCAAACTAGATTAATGGATACTTATCTCATTCTTATCTACGAATAAGCCCAAATCTCAAACTAACAGATTATCATGGTGGATACTTCTTCTGAACATACAGATATACACTTATTTTCAAGAGATTACTATGTAACACACCAAACTCGGCCTAGACGTTATGACCAAATCTTGAGGAATTACATCAACTCGTTTAAAAACTTTTGATTTCTTCTACACAGTGTGCGTTACGAAAGTATAAAATTTTGGCAATACTCTCACATATATTTTTAGAAAATCTTATGTTCGAAAACACTTATTTTACAATAAAGTCACCTAATCATATATTTAGTTTGGCAGCAAAAATTTTTAAAGTTTTAATTTTGAAAATCGAATTTTAATTTGTTAACTCGTATGATTTTGTAATTTAACGTTAAAATACCAAAAACCAACGAAAAAAACAAAAACAAAAAACAAATTTACAGTCCAAACTAGTTAAAAACGTAAACCATCTTATTTAATAAATCGAGAAAAATAATTTGAGCTTCCGCACGCCGTCCAGTCCTAAATTTGCTAGTTACTTGAAAAGTCAAATACAAAAGGGTGAGCTAACAAGCTAAGTGTATAACTTAGCTCAAACAAAATCACATATAAGATAATAAACAGATCAAAATGTCACAGAGAATTTCACCAAACTCGAATTACAAAATTTGTGCATGCATGATTATGTCGGTGTAATCTTTTTAAAAACAGAATGCTAATTTTTCTAAAAACTTCCTATCCAACTCCGCACCAAATTAGAGTTCTTCAAAACTAGTCCATCCTAAAACACACCAACAGATAATTATGGACAATGTCACCAAATTTACAGCTAAAACTGACATATCAGATATATGTGATCAAGCCACTATATTGCAACCAAGCTGCCAGAACATATATGTATGGTAGAGTCACTATAATTGCAGTCAAGCTGCCAAAATAGAAATGTGGTTAAACCACCAAATAATGCAAATTATTAAACTGTTAAAACTTCCTCCTTACCACATTATCCCAACACCATGCAATGTGACATGGCTTGCATAAATAGAATCTAAATAAAAAAACATGTAAGACATGCAATTATACAATAACAGAAATCAAAGGGCATGGAATTCCACGCTTTGCAAAATAGATGTGTCATAAATTTCAACAAAAGCAAATCAGTTTCACCATAAAGTCACATGCACGGTCATATAGCAGATCCAGAGATATACAAATTAACATAATCATACATCATATGCTCATATACAAACATAGCAAATCAGAGACATGTCACCAGAATTATCAGTTTACAAATTAAGCATATATATTTCACATACCTTTTCCACATTACTTACAATATCATACTATCATATATCATATTTTCAAGTCCTATTTATACAATATGGACTCTACAGAGTGGCTAAATACGCATCATAGATAAATACAGATCAAGGGAAATTTTCCAGAAAATGGGCTCACACGTTCGTGTGGCCCATACGACACAAATGACCAGTTTGTGTGGCTCACACAGTTTGGCACACAGTCATGTAACATCGACAGTGGGTTTTTCAACTTTCCACCATTCGTTGTTTTTACAAGATCGAGTCACACACTTGATCAATTTTCGATGTAAACACCTCAGTGAGAATTCTAGTACCTAAACCAACATTTTAGAATGTGAGGAATAACCAATATACCCCAAATCCTATTCATTAATTAATAGCAAAAACTAGCGTTTAACCTAATCAAACGAATCAGTCCCTAACTAAAATGTTATTTACTTACCTAGTAGAAAAGTAGCCCAACGAAAATCTCTAAATCGCTGGAGGCAATCCATGAGTCTCTCGATCTACTCCTAACAGCACATCTCAAAGATCACATTAGAAACCATCAATCACTTGCAAGATTAACCCAACACCACATCTATGAAAAACAAACAACTAACATTTACCTGGAGAAATAACAGAGGTTTAACAACGTATAGACGGAATAGCACAAAAGAAAACAATGGATTATGCTTGTTTTCATATCATAATCTACCAATTTGGTTAGCAATATAACTGCCTTGCCAGAGGCTTCACAAAAGGACATTATTCAACATTTACTTACCCAGATTTTCACCTTTTACTGATTCATACTTCTCGTATCTCAAACCTTACCTGTATGTTTACCAAACATTATTCTTTTTAATAGAACCTTATACTTATCATCATATCACACATCTTATCTTTACTATACTCATACGCTTATTGATTACTTTAGATATCATTATCCTTTATATATGCATATATGTATGCTTCTACTTAAACATTTCACATTTAAGAGTCATGGTAAAGACTCACCTAATACTCACTTATTGTAGTTCAAGGTTCCCGACTCAACTATCTTTCTCGAACCAGCAGCAACAACTGCTTACAGAACATAGGACCACCATTAAAACTTATTTACATACAATTTACTATAATCACAAACTCTGATAACCCTTATGCAAAGCCTTATACTTACAACTTACTGTTCATGTACCACATACAAACTCACTCTTTCAAAACCATCTAACATGCAGAGCTGTAATAATTACCCAGAGATGGAATGATCACTGATTAAACCAAGAATCCTTAACTTACAGCTTAACGAGGAAAAGATACCATTGGATTTAAGAAAAAAAATTCAAAAGTACTTTCGAAGGAAGAAGAAGAACCTCTCTCAGAACCCTTCTCACCCATATAAATATGACCCATCCTACCTAGTGGAACTAAAAAAGTGTCACACATTTCAAAATTTGCCTTCTTAATGGTCTAGAGTTTCCAAGAGAAATATAAATGAGAATCTTTCATTATGAATATCAGACTAGTCTATCTAGTTGGTTCCTAACCAGGTTACTTTACAACTTAACTAGCATAGTAATTTAGACAAACAACGCGTACTATATCTTTGGCGATAATTCAAATCATACTTACTCATTATTACTTAACACTATATTTTCCTTTAAATAGCAAAATATCTTGAAATAAAATTTTCATTTGCTTACATGACAGTTAATATACGCCAACACCTATACGCCAAAAGAAACATATGGGTGGATTACACTTTGCCAAACAAATTATTTTGTCACTATACACCAAAATCTTAGGTTTGCTAGACTTGGGGTGTGAAAAATATTTTAGTCGACAGTTTACCACTTGAACAATGGTTTATCCACAACATATTAGTAGCTTTTATTTGCGCAAATGGTTGGTTCATCCACCAATATATATTGTCATTAGCAGTTCATCTGCAATGACTAGTGGTTCATCCACAACGTGGTGTAAAGGTAGAGGATTTTTGGGGAACTCCTATTGTGGTATGTAACGGTAGGGTAGGAACATTTTTTGATAAATTGGATTTGCATTGCTTTCATAAGACATATACATGGCTATGAACACTGAGATATTATGTTGATTAGTTTATCAAAATTACCGATATTCTATATTGCTATGAGTTAATATTCTGCATGACTTGTCTACTGTTTGCACCAGTTTCCTTGTGATGGAACTCACACTGAGCTTTATAGCTCACTCCACTTTTATTTCCATCTTTACAGATAACCCACCAAGTTAGGGCGTGGACACGACATTTGAAGGGTCTCGGCTCGAATTTACATATTTTTTATATAAAGTATTTTTAATTTATTTTTAATATTCAAATACGGTATTACTTTATTTTTGAACTGTAGCATGGGACTTGGGTTTTGGATTTATTAAAGTATGCATGACTTTTAATTTGACTTTAGGATATTGAAATATGGAATTTAATCATTTATGCATGAAATATAGTTTTTATTTAAATTGAGTTAATTATCATTTTTTCACTACTAGGCAATAATTAAATCTTGGATAATAACTAAATTAGAAACTAACTAAGTTTTCAAAAGGTGATCACTGTTACAAGAAAAAGCAATTTTTGTTAACTCATGAGTTATTTTTCTAAAAATAGACCAAGTTTTCTTCTAATAATAAACAAATATTTTAATATGACTATTTTTTAAACTCCAATTGCTTACTGGGTCATTTCAATGGTCAATGTAATCTTCCGAATTCGGGCCTAACGTTTAGGTCGGGTTTGGGAGGTTACATTTTGTGGTATCTGAACCATGTTTTTTAAACTCGGATTGTGGGTTTTTGTAAGAGCTTGCATACATGTCATAAAAAGGGGTATTTTGGAAAAATTATGTCACAAGTTTTTGAAAAATTGATTTTCTACAGGAAATTGAATTCAAGACTCCGATGTTGATCCTATTGTAATTACAGTTACTTCTAAAATCTTAGATAAATTATAAATTGTGGTCGTTAGACTATAAATATTCAGGAAATAACTAATGCCCTAACTTTTTAAAAATTATAGATACACTTTAGATATTAGATTTTTGAAAACCGTGATCGTTAGATTATAGATACTCAAGAAATAGAGATGTACATAAATTTATACAAAAAGCAGTGCAAACTCATACACTTAATTGTAGAGGTTGAAATAAACATATAATCCTTAGATTCAAATGTAACTTAGTATGAAAATAATTAATAAATAAATTTTAATATATTCAACAAATCTTCTATTAATAGGTTCCAAAAATTGTTGGGCGGAAAATGAGGTGTTTGAAAATTGAAATCTTTTGATATTGTTGGGTTGATGAATATTGTTATTTTAATTTTTTTTTTATAATATATGTGATGTTTAATTTGATAATATATTGAATATTTACGTTTTTTAATTTAAATTGTTATGTGTTAATTTCTAGTCACATTATATTAAATATTAATGTATTAATATAAATTTTGAACAACTCATACAATATGCTTTACTTTATATATATA
>JABEZY010274386.1:4360-14422 GCA_013467495.1 Gossypium gossypioides
TGAAACATGTCATTTTGAAAATATCAAGTTCTTTTCAATAAAATTTATTTGTTCCTTTTTATTAAAATACTTGTATGATAACTTAGTTTTGAAAACACATTTGCAACGGATACTAATTCTTAAAAACATTTAATGATCATTTAAAATTGAAATCCAACAAAAGCAATCCATGCAAAAATTCCAAAAATATCAGAAAGGAAAATCCCTATGGCACAGTCCACAATTTAAAATAAAGTCCCAAAAAGTTATTAAAACAAACCGAAATTAAATTCCATAAAAATCCATAAAATGATATAAAGTCCATAATTTAATAAAAAAATATTCACATCTGAGAGCATCACCGAAAATTCGCATCTAAGTCCTAATTACGAGGATTACTTGAAACATACACATAAGATGGGTGAGCTTACAAGCCCAGTGTGAGATCACCAAAATATTGTAGCATACATAACAACACGTCAATTAAACACATCCATTTCAATATATATATCATATTCGTAGAAATCTCAGATAATCACATACACAGATACATGAATATATCGAGGTATGTTTATGTAACAATGCACATTTTGAAGAATTTCCTACCCATCTTCGCTACACACTAATATCGAGTTCCCTAGAACCTGTCCATCCAATAACACACCATTTGTGGACAAGCCACCTCATAATTTTCGATAAACAGCCACATAACACATTGTGGAAAAGCCACCACATAATTGGCAATAATAGCCACATAATCATAGATAAACTGCCAAATAACTTCCACCTTTCACAAAACCCAACACATGTATGCGATATGACCATTTGTCAAATTTAACACATATAATTCACTTTTCACATTTCTCACGTAATAATGTTCATAATATCACATAACACACATTTCTCAATTTTACATATATGCATGTAAACATGCCCACATTTTCATATATCACATAATATTCGCTTTTATTCACTTAAGCATACTTTAATATACTTTTCGTATTAAATTATGGATCTCATCACATACACATTTATCACACATTTAAATCATCAACATACCAGATAAGTCATGTATCACATAACATAGAGATGAGATTTGCACACATGTCATCATCACAAACATCAGCACATCACAAAACATACCTTTCATGAAACTAATGGGTTAGGATCACTTACTTGGGTTTTTTCTTGATGAGTTTTTCAACTCCTCTTTTTGAGTTTTTCATCTGCTCTTTGAGTACTTAATGTATTCTCAATTTATTATTTAATATCATATTATTAAAATGAAAGTGAACATATTACGCACAAATTAAATGTTCAAATCCCACACCTTTATTGTTTATCCGATTGCCACAATCCTTTTTTAACGATTTCACTTGATCTATCTCGCAAGACAATCTATCACATAAGTAACGTTTTTTAATTAGGATCATTTGATAATATTTTTATCACTTAAAAGATCGATTATTAAAAGTCTCATCAACGTTTACCTAACGGTTTAAGACTATCGAAAAAAGGATTTCCAATTACGAAGTTATACGTTTCCCCTATGAATATCGTTTGGCCCTTCAAAGTTGATATGAAATCATATTAGTACGATAATAATTAAATAATAAAATATTATGTTGACACTATGGCACTATACCATTCGATCAAGTTATAAAACCTCTAAGTGAAGGATTTTTCGATCCAAATAACCACACTTACTGTCACATCGCATTTTCTTAATTAATTTAATTTAGTAAAGAGGTTGAATCTACTAGCTCCTATGTCTTAAAATTATTTGCGCATTATTGAAAATAAAGAAGTGTTGTAGCTTAATGGTAGGAAGCTCTTTAGCCATTTTTAAGGTCTCTAGTTCGAGCCCCTTTGTGCACGTATTTTTTATTTCACATTTACACATTTTTAGCATGTGCTAGCTAGCCTTGCAGTCCACCTATGTTACCATATAGGGAGGATTCCTTTCCTCCATTAGCAAGTCAAACTTGCCTTTTTAAAATAAAACACATCCCCCTTTTCCCTCCTTGTTTCACTCCCTTGCCAAAAGCTCTTCTCTTGCCATAAACTTGTGGTGCATTGAACCTGGTCATGGTTGACCAAGCTACACCACCCCTTGTGCTGTCCATCACCCCCATTTGCACCTTAGTCTCCATTTTTTTTCATTTTCTTCCTCTCATTTTTCTTTCTTTTTAGACACCACAACCACCACCCTTTTCTTTCCACCACCGTGAGCTTATTTGCACCACCAAGCTACTGCCGTCGGACCATCGTCGTCACTGATGACTAATTTCTTCTTTTTTATTTTTTTCTTTTATTGATTACCCTTGTGACTAAAACACCTATTTTATTTTATTTTATTCAATTATTTTATATTATTCAACCATCAATTTCACTCCATTGTCGTTCCTTCGGTCATCTCGTAATGAAATAAGTGTAAGTGAAGTTTGGGATTAAAAATCCTTCGGCTTAAGATTTTGTGACCTGGTCGAATGGTTTAGGGCCTAAATAATTAGTATTTTATTCGTATTATTTCAAAATCATTAGTATTAATACGATCTTGTGTTATCATGAAGGACCGAATACTAATCCTCCGAGAAATCAATAGTTAAACATCGCAAAAGTGACAAATTTGAGCATTTAAATTGAGGATATCAATATTTAATATTACTATTCAATTAATTAACTTGTGAGTACCTTAAGCACTCATGTGGAGTTAAAAAAAACTCAATCGAAGAGGAAACCAAGTAAGTGACCTAAACTATTAAGTGTTGTGAAAATCCATGATTTGTGGTATGTGATGTATGTAATGTTGATCTCAACTCTATGTTATGTGATTAATGGCTAGATTGATATGTGATGATCTAAACATGTGATATATGTGTATGTGTATGTTAAGATCCATGTTTTAATATAAATATGCATATTAAATCATGCTAAAGTGAAAACTATGTGATATATAAAAATGTGAGCATGATACATGCAAACTGAGAAATATGGGCTATGAGTATGAATATGTGAAAAATATGAAAAGTGAAACATATTTGTTTAAATGGCCATATCACATACATGGGGTGGGATTGTGAAAGGAGGAAGCTATGTGACAATTTAATTGTAACTATATGCTCGTTATCGGTAATTATGTGGTGGTTTATCCTCGATGTGCTATGTGATTATTCATCAGTATCTATGTGGTGGCTTGTCCACAAATTGGTGTGTTATTTGATGGACGAGTTTTGGGGAACTCGATATTGGTGTGTAGTGGAGGTGGGTTGGAAATGCTATATTCGTGCATTATTCATAAGCATGCCATATTTGATTCAATAAATGAGATAATATGTGAATTTTGTGAAAAATGTCTTGTGGTATTCTAATGTCTTATGTTTTAAAATAAGTGTTTGTTTTGATCTCACACTGAGCCCTTTAAAGCTTACCCATGGTATTTCTGTGTCTCAGGTAATCCTCGTACTGAAGGCACGAATTTGGATCTTTAGAGGCACTCTTGGTATAATATGTTTTTGTGATTATGGATTTTGGATATGGTTTGATGTTTTATGGACATTTTAAACTACTTTTGGACATTTACTATGGACTTTAAATTGGGGTGTTTAAATGTTTTTGGACTTTAACTTTTATATTATGAATTGTGGTATGTGACATTATTTTGATATAATAAGGTATTATGTATGAAATATTTTTACGAGATTTTAAAATGATCAAAGAAATGTTTTAGTGATTTCTAGCCGCTGCAAATATGAGTTTTAAAAACTAAGTTACATTTCAAATAAATTTTTAACTATAAAGGAACACATGACTTTATAATGAAAAGTACAATATGCTTTACAAAATCAAATGTTTTCAAAGACATATGAATTTTCTTTTAAAATCATTTTGGTCATCTTCAAGGCCCATGTAATCGCTCAGATTGGGCCATAGTGTCTAGGCCCAATTTTAAGGGTTACATTTAGTGGTTACATTTAGTGGTATCAGAGCCCTATTAAAAACTTGGACTTTGGGTAAAAATGTTTTTGAAAAACTTCATGCATAAAAAATGGTATTTTGGGAAAAAAAATGCTATATGTGATTTTGTTTTAAAGAAATCTGAGACCTCCCGAAGCCGATCCATGGTAAGTGTTCTTTAGATGTGAAACTATAAGAAACTTTTAGACTGAGACAACTTCAGATAGTGAAAAAAAGGATGAATAAGTGATATTTGTATAAAAGCGATAAAATGAAAATTGAATTAAAAAATATTCAAGTGATAACGAGAAAACTTGCCTCTTTTGAACACATAAAACTTTAAAAATGAGTACTCGTGATGTTAGAACTAGAGGAATGAGAGCCCGTGAAGCATCAGTCAAGGAACCCAAATCGACTCATCCGCGTCTTAAGTGCGAACCCCTGAGCCTATTATGGAGAATGTGGAGCAAGCACTTATAGTTGATGCGAGTCAGCAAGAGCTTGCGAATAAGGTTGTATCGCAGGCCATGTTGCGAGTTTTGGAATGAGTAGCAAGTGTCGAAACTGGTACTAATAGTCGTTGCATGATTGCTGAGAGGCTCTGATCGAGTAGAGCCAAATTGTTTAGGGACGTTGCTGGGACAACCCCCACTGTAGCCGAGTATTGGTTGGAGTCTAAAAAGAGGAATCTCGATGATATAGAGTGTACCCCTACAAAAAAGCTTAAGGGGACTGTGTCATTACAACATGATGAGGCCTACCGTTGGTGCCAAGCTATTGTGAGATGCATTCAAGCTAATTGCGTAACGTGGGATTACTTTCTGGAGGCATTCCAGAAGAAATATGTGAGAATGAGATATGTTGAGGCCAAGAGGCTTGAGTTTATTGAGCTAAGGTAAGGTAATATGTCCGTGGCCAACTACGAGGTGGAGTTCTTAAGGATTAGTCGCTATGCTTCAAGAATGGTAGCTGATGAGCAAGATAAGTGTGCCCGATTTGAATTTGGGCTTATATCTGATTTGATGATGCAAGTGGCACCACTGCAAGAATGGGTCTTCAAAGTGTTGGTAGAGAAGACCAAGATCTATGATGAGGTTAGGCACATTTAGCTTGAACAAAAGAAGCAAGTGAGAGCTCTAGCTAAGAGAGATTCTGGTCCTAGTCAATAGGTTCAGTGTCCAGTTAAGCGAGCCAGAGATGATCAAGCCTGCCAGAACTTTGTTGCAGCAGGGGATAGGATCCAGAATTGTGCCACCTGTGGCAAGAGACATTCAAGTGAGTATTGGAGAGGCATAGGTGCATGCCTAAAATGTGGGTCATTGGACCATAAGATTCGATTATGTCCTTAGCTAAATGAACAGATGCAAGTATAAGGTCAAAATTATGCACCAAATCAGAGAGATAGTCAGCAGCCACAACAAGCTGAAGGATAGAATACAGGAGGTAATGTGGGTCAGGGATAGCGAGCACCCAGTTAGGGTGCTAATCGAGTTGATATGTGGTAGCCAGCACTTATGTATACGACCAGACGCTGAGAGGGTCATAGTGTTGCTGATGTGATAGCAGATACCTTTACTATTAATGACATTTCTTATTTTACATTGATAAACAATGGTTCTACCCATTCGTATGTATCATGTATGATTGCTAAGAAACTAGGTATTCGAGTAGAGGAAACAATTAGTGATGTGACAGTACTAGTCCATTAGGACAATCTATACAAGTAAACAAGATCTATAAGTGATGCCCATTGTAAGTTTAAGTGAGTTGTTTTGAGCCGACCTTATGTAACTACCCTTTGGAGAATTTTATCTCAAATTAGGAATTGATCGGTTGAACGAGAATCAAGTCAACTTAGACTGTGGCACTAAACGAGTTACCTTGAGGACTACTTCTGGGAATGAGATTATTATGGTTATAGAGCGTCGAAATTATCTTACTAATATGATTTCTGCCTTGGTAGCGGAGAAGTTGGTTCATAAAGGGTGTGATGCCTATCTCGTGGGCATCTTAGACACGAATGTGGATAGTGCTGTATTGCAAAATATTCATGTGGTGAAGGAGTTTCCTAACGTCTTTCCTGAATAGGTGCCTGGTCTACCTCCTGAATGTAAGGTCAAGTTTGGAATTGAGTTGCTGACAGTGTCTATTGCACCTTATCGCATGGCACCTAAAGAACTCAAGGAGCTTAAGGCTCAGTTACAAGAATTGGTGGATCGTGGCTTCATAAGGCCAAGTGTGTCACCGTGGAGAGCTCTAGTCCTTTTTGTGAAAAAGAATGATGGATCTATGAGGTTAGGCATCGATTACCGTCAGCTGAATAAATTGATCGTGAAGAATAAATATCCATTGCTGAGGATCGATGACTTATTCAACCAATTTCATGGTGCTACAGTCTTCTCTAATATCGATCTGAGGTTAGGGTATTATTAGTTGCAAGTGAAGGAGGTTGATGTGCCGAAGACTGCTTTTAGGATTCAGTATGGGCACTACGAGTTCTTAGCGATGCCCTTCAGTTTTACAAATGCTCCTGGTGTATTCATGGACTTAATGAATATGATCTTTCAACCCTATCTTGATCAATTCATTGTACTCTTCGTCGACAATATCTTGATCTACTCCAAATCTGAGTTGGAGCATGAGGAGCACTTAAGGTTGGTCCTTCAAACTTTACATGAGAAAAAGTTGTATGCAAAGCTCAGTAAGTGCGAGTTTTGGCTTCGAGAGGTGATGTTTTTGAGACACGTAGTATCTATTGAGGGTACTTGCGTGGATCCAAAGAAAATAAAGGCTATCTTAGATTGGAAGCAGCCTAAGAATGTTAGTGTGATTCAGAGTTTTCTCAGATTTTTTGGCTATTATAGGAGGTTTGTGGAAGGATTTTCGTTGTTTACGGGTTTGACGACTAAGTTGTTGAGAAAAACTACGCCGTGTAAGTGAACCGAAGAGCAGCAAGCTAGTTTTGATAAACTTAAGGCAGTTTTGACTCAAGCACTAGTGTTGATTCAACCTGAGTCTGGGGAAGATTACATGGTCTATAGTTATAACAACCCATTTTTTAGTGGTGACAGAATAGTGGTTTCGAGACCAAAAATTTCTATTTTTTTGACTCGTAAATATTATTTATAGAATATTTACGGAGTCATTAGAGTTGTATTAAAATTTGGTTAAAAAATTTTATCGTTTAGATAGTTAATTAAAGAAAAATGACTTCATTGAAAATGGTTCGAAACTTAGTGCTTATTGCATTTAGGTGATCAAATAGTTTAATTACTTAAATGAGGGATGACTTATATGATAATTATACCATGTTATATCTTAATGGACGGTTATAGGTTTGTGTTTTGGTTTAATTGAATATTTTACTAAAGGGAAAAATTGAAATTTAGTGATTAAATTTAAGTAAAATAAAATAAAACAACATCATCTTCCTAAAAAGACTTGGCTACCAAATTTGAAAGGGGAAGAAAACCATTTTTAAGGTGTTAAGGTCGGCCATCAATAATTTATCGCATGTAAGTCCATAATATTTCAATACATAAATAACATTCGACTTGTAATATTATATTATTGTTCTTTAGTTAATATGTTTATAGATAGTTATTGCCGAATGCACATACATGCCCCTGTTTGTAGTTCGGTACCTCTGAATGCACATACGTGCCCTTGTTTGTACTTCGGTACCCCTAAATGCACACACGTGCCCCTATTTGTACTTCAGTACCCCTGAACGCACATACGTGCCCTATTTATACTTTGATAACCCTAAATCAAATAGTATATGAACTGTGTCTAATTGTATTTAGATTAAGTGTTATACTATGTCCTTACTAAGTTATGTAAGCTTATCTGTTCTTGTGGATTATTTTGTAGATAATCGTTGTTGATGTTTTCGAAGGATCAATCAACTGGCTCACACTATCCATCTATGTTGGTAGTTTTTGTATCTCCTAGGGTAGTGGCATGTATATATAGATAAATATTTGGTTTTGAAATGTATAGGATGTTTTGTAATGGTGTCTTGGTAGATTTATGCTTTGAAGGTTATGTTTGGTTTGGTGTGCTTTAATGTTTCACCAAGTATTGTCATTTGGGCACTTTCAAATGCTTGTATATAAGGTTACTTTTTGGTATTTTATGATGACTTGGAAATGGTTATTTATGATAAGTTTTGGTAAGTGTTTGAACTAGATTTTATGCATGAGCTAAGGTAATGTTGGCTTGTTTTGGTATGTAATGTTTTGATGTATTTTGTGTTACCTTTGAATGGCACATTGGTTAGATGAATTAGGTTGTTTGAAATGACATGATTATGAGTATTTGAATTATGCTTAGGTCTCTTGAAAGTGTGCATAAATGGATGGGTTAGTTATGCATGAATTGGTTATGAAATGGCTTCATTTTAGGTAAAATTTTAGGTTCACACGACCATGTGAGACACACAACCTGGCAACACGATCATGTGTCATTTGAGAATTGCTTAGTATTCAAGTGAATGAGTTACACAACCTATCACATGGGCGTGCGTGGCAACTCAAAGAGTTACATGGCCTGGCATACTGGTGTGTGGGGCTACTCAGTGAGTTACATGGGTAAGGACACAGGCTGGGACACAGTCGTGTGTCCCTTGTTCGAAATTTACATGGCCTGGGTTGATTTCACACGACCTAACCACATGGCCGCGTGACCCTTGTTTTCCAGTTTTTACAACTTTTTCTTAAAACTTTTGATTTGTTTCAAATTAGTCCTAAATTGCCTCAAAGCTATTTTTAAGGCTTTGAAGGCTTAATTTAGGGATGAAATGCCTATGATTGGTATGTTTTGAATGTCATGTATTTATTTTAATGTTATATAGATAAATGATTCTCGATTGTATGGTAATACTCCGTAACCCTAATTAGGTGATGAAGACGGGTTATGGGGTGTTACAATAGTGATGCATCCCATTCTGGTCTTAGATACGTGATGATACAAGTTGTGAAGGTTGTAGCATACGCTTCGAGGCAACTTAAGCCACATAAGTGCAACTATCTGACGCATGATTTGGAATTAGTTGATTTGGTATTCGCTCTTAAGATTTGGTGGCACTATCTTTATGGGGAGAAATGTGTCATCTATACAAATCACGAGAGTCTTAAGTATCTCCTCACCCAGAAGGAGTTGAACTTCAGAAAAAGGCATTGGATTGAGCTTCTGAAAGATTATGACTATACCAGTATCATCCGGGTAAGCCTAATGTTGTGGCGGATGCGTTAAGTAAGTCTATGTTAGAGTTCAGAGAAATGTTCACTAGGTTGAGTTTATCTGATAATGGTGGTTTGCTTGCAAACTTGCAAGTGTGACCAACTTTGATTGAGAAGATTAGGCTGAAGCAGATTCCGGATTCATCATTAGAAACCCATGTGAAGCTTGTTAAGGAGGGTAAGACTTCAGATTTTGCTTATAATTCTGAATGAATCTTGTAATAGCCCGTTTTTAGTGAAATCAGAATAGTAGTTTCGAGAAAACAAATTTTAAGTGGAAAAATTTATTTAATTATTATTTTATCACCTATAGCATGATAGTAGTAGCGTATAAAAATTTCGTTAAGAAATTTTACCGTTTACATGCTCAATTTGATAAAAAGGACTAAATCGCGTAAAGTGAAAAAGTGGAGTTCTAAGGGCTAAAGGTACTAAATAGTTATAGAACCTTAAATATGGGTCTTTATGTGATAATTAGACCATTAATTGAGATAGTGGATGTATATGACTTGGCATTAGTGAAATTTTTAATGTTTTAAAATGTTATAAAAGTAATTTGGTAAATAATGAAAAATTAAATAAAATAAAGCAAATTTATCATCTTTTTGTTTCGTTCTCAGCCGAAAATAATGGTTAGGAAGCCATGGGAGAATCTTCAGCATTCGGCTAGACCATTTCTAAGTGCATGGTATGTATTTTAGTCCCATTTTTAATGATTTATATGTTTTCTGGATTGTTCTAGCTTAATCTAGCTAGCCCGGGGACTAATTTGTGAAATTGTTAAACTATTAGGGTTTTCCATTATTGACTATACATGAGTTTCGATGTTTGATGAGAGAAAATGGATAGTTTTTAGATAAAAAACTTTTGTAAAGAGATTTTT
>JABEZY010274390.1:2546-13265 GCA_013467495.1 Gossypium gossypioides
TTATTACCATAAAATATGTGTAAAAAGAAAAAGTTAGTCATTGAAAATTTCTTAAAATAGGAATAATTATTAAATTTAGAGTTTAATTTAAACCCTAAAATAAGAACAATTATTAAATTTAGTGTCCAATTTAAATAAAAGAAATTCAAATTTCAATGTGAGAAAAATTACTAAATTGAAATTCTAAATATTGATTTAACCCTATATATTTTTAAAATATATATGAAACATGCATCGTTGTATATATGGTTTTCTGGGGATTCAAATATAATATTCATTTTGTGAAAAAAAGTCATGTTATTCGAATATGCATGCATAATAAAGTTTAAGGTCATGACTAAGCAAATAAACTATGAAAAAAGAGAATAAATATAACCGTGTGTGATATATTGTATTGCAAATTTTGTGATTGTGTAATTAATTTATTGAGATATTAGGAAATAAATGAAATGTGTGTTTTTTTTGGTGAATTATAGTAATAAGGTAAAATCTGAACAATCAATGCGACTAGTGCAACTTAAATTCAGGTCACACCTAGAACAATGAATACCCTGGATCATCATGTCATTACATGAAATTTAAATATGTGAACGTTTTGATTTAAATAAAATGATATTTATAATTTTTGTCAAATATTTATTTGACACAAATTTAAACCATAGATCTTTTTCGTTATATTAAATATAAAAATAGGTAAAGTGACTCTCACCATGAATATTTTAAATACAAAGAATATCTTATCATGATGACTCTGATTACTGTAGATGCACCCTATACGTTTTGGATGTATGCATCTTAAATACAAAGACTATCTTACCATGATAACCCTTTTCTTTTATTTTCTTTTTTAAAAAAAAAGTATTTTATGAACGAAGGCAATCATCATAAATTCATTCACTTAGAAGCACTAGAAAACAACGATGACATCAACCAAAAACAGACAAATAAAATCAACAATACAATAACAAAAGCCAAACAACCTTTAGAACCCTTGTAAGGATACCATTACAAAACACAACCCTCTTGCAACAACTAGAAAATCAAAACATTAATATAACAAACACAACTCACCTCAATAACTTTAAAAAGAAAATCCATTGAATCTGTATGTTGGCCTAATAATGAGGTCCCATCCAGATGTGATATGGGTTTGAGTTGCATTAATCGCGTTGTCCTATGAACCTATATGTTGACTTAATAATGAGGATATTTCCCCATCTAGATGTGATATGGATTCGAGTTACATTAACCCACGTTGTTCTCCTCTCATAATTCAAAAAGATTTTCCATTGAGAAGCAATTGCAATTAAAAGTTAAGACAATAACCAAGCAAAATAGAAAAAAGAAGAAGAAGAAGAAGAGTACCTTAACAATCTATATTAAGTCTTCTCCCTCTAATTTGCGCCAGCTCCTTTATCACTTCTTCTTCATTATCAATCACACGTAAACCCAGTTTTTTTTCTTCTTCTTTCTTTGCCAAGTTCCTACACTTCCAAACCCTCCTTTTATTCTTAATCCCCAGTCGAGCAATTCTTGGCTCATCAATTAAAGGATCTCACCTTTATTTGCTTAAAAAAATTAAATTTGCTTCTAAGACGTCAACACCGCATTATCTCCGTTCCCATCCTTCCAAATAAAATAAAACAAACTTGATTGCTTTACCAAACCCACTTTCGAAACTTCGAAAGAATCGTCCATTAAAATAACCAAGAACATAGACTAACAGCTCTACTAATTGAAAGCGACATATTCCAACACCTTGAAACAGTACTCATCCTCACATCATTAACATTCCAATAATTTCTTACTTTATCCTTATTGTAATTTTATTTTTTGCTTATATGTATGTAATAAAATACATAGCTCATTTTTAATGCCGGAAGTTGTGAGAAATAGCATAATTTTCAAATTTTTAGATAATTTTTTTACTTTCACCCTTTAGAAAATTAAAGTTTTACTCTAATCCCTCAGCTTAACATGTGCCACATGTTGATTTAAGTCTACATCTCTATGATCGAACATCGTTAGGTGTTTAAAGTATATTACGAGTTTATGTGTGTCACATTTTGAAAATCAGGTTGGAAGAAATTGAGTTAATGAAATTGAGAGTAGTTATGTCCTGATTTTAAATTAAAATTGTAAAAATTATGTAAAATGAGTTTATCTGATTTAATGGTTAAGTGTTGTGCTTTTGTGTGGGAGGTTTTGGGTTTAAATTCTTTCTCTTGCATTTTTGTTAATTTTTGTCCAACCTCTTGCCTTTGATATTAGAGTTATATGTTATTTTTGTTCAGCTAATGACAAGAGTAAGTATGTTGGTTCAGTGACAAGACTTACCTTTAGGTTTTGTATTTGAATCCTCATGTGTGCAAATTGAAATTTTTTATTTATTTTAAATTATGGGAAAAATCTAATAAGGATAAGGTATATGATATTGAGATTAGTGCGGAAGTAGTTAGTTTTTAAGAATTTTTATTTTTGAAATTCTAAACTTTTTTCCCCAAAGTCCTCCACATTCTGCCGTACACTTCTTGCTACACTATTCATTTTAATTATTTATTTTTTTCTCTACTCTTTTTCATGCTCTCTTTCTGAATTTTTCATTCTTTATGCTTTAGAAGTTTTGTTGTTTTTCTTTCTCGTTTTGCCATACGATTGCCTCTTGTGTTATTCCATTCGTACGTTATCGAATCTCAGTTACTTCTTTGGGTAAGTGTGGTGGTTGTTTATTTCAGGAAGGTGGTTCTTGGGTATTTGATTTGAGAAATTTTTAGTCAGTGGTACTTGCGTTTTGATGACTCTCTTTGGTGTGGGAATCTGTCAGGCAAGGTTTGTTAACATAACAGAAATACTGAAAAGAAACTAATCTCACAATTCTCCATATATCTTTCTCATGCAAAGTACGTATATATACACTGCAAATCAAATATAGTTGTAATTACCCTTACCTAACTAACCATCAACAACTAACAACTAACAGACTCTTCTTTACTTCCTAATATACCCCATACTTATCTGTTCCCTTGCTAACACCTCCTAGTTCACGTTAACAACTCGAAGTAAATCCTGAAATCGATTAAACCCTGAAGCTGACAGAGGCTTTGTTAGTATGTCTGCTAGCTGATGAGTGCCTGGGACATGACCAACTTGAATAACTCCAGCGGCCACCTTCTCTCTGACAAAGAAAATGTCCAATTCCACATGCTTAAATTTGGAGTGCATGACTAGATTTCTTACGACTACTATCGCAGCTGAGCTATCACACCAAATCAGCGCCTTTGGTAAGTTTGGAACACACAATTCAGTTAACAAGGATTGAATCCACGTTATTTCAGCGGTCACATGTGCAACACTCCTGTACTCCGCCTCTGCTGTGGAACGAGATACCACATGTTGTTTTTTCGAACTCCAAGAGACCGGATTGCCTCCAAGAAAGATACAATACCCAGAGGTGGATCTGCGATCGTCAATGTCCGACCCCCAACTAGCATCAGAATAACCTTCAAGGGAGAATTTTGAAGCTCGAGTAAATTGTAATCCGTAGCTCAGTGTGCATTGTAAATAACGCAATATCCTCTTGACTACTTTGAAGTGAACAGTTAGTGGCTTATGCATGTATTGACACACCTTGTTTACGGAATAGGCAATGTCAGGCCTGGTGATCACGACATATTATAAGGCACCTACTATACTTCGATATTGATGTTCATCTTTAAGAGGGCTGCCTTCATCAGCAGATAGGCGATTAGTGATGACCATCGGTGTTGGGATAGCGTTTGATCTGTCTATAGATGCTTTGTAAAGTAAGTCTCTAATGTATTTGGCTTAAGAAGGAACTATCCCATTTAATGTGTACTGGACTTCAATACCAAGGAAGTAGCTCAACTGTCCAAGATCCTTCAATGCAAACTTAGCATCGAGTGTCTTGACAAACCGATCAATTTCCTGTGAGTCACTGCCTGTAACGATGATGTCATCAACATACACTAAAACGTACATCAATGTATCCTCTTGTTGTCGGATGAAGAGTGAGCTATCAGCTTTGGAAGCGTTGAACCCCATGACTACCAAAAAGTCCCTTAGTGTTTGAAACCAAGCTCGTGGAGCCTGTTTAAGACCATAGAGAGCCTTCTTTAGCTTGCATACAAGGGGCTCTCCATGTAAGCCATACTATTCGAAACCTGGTGGCTGGGACATATAGATTTCCTCACTCAAGTCCCCATTTAGAAAGACATTGTTTATGTAAACTTGTTGAAGAGACCACTGGTGAGAAACGGCCAGAGCAAGGACGACTCTAATCGTGGTAGGTTTTACAACGGGACTGAAAGTTTCATGAAAGTCAATACCTGCTTCCTGTAGCTACCCTTTGACCATGAGTTTGCCCTTGTATCTAGCAATGGAATCGTCAACATGCCTCTTAATACGGAAGAGCCATTTACAGCCAACTGCCTGTCGACCCTCTAGTAAACCAACTAGATCCCAGGTGTGATTGGAAATCAAGGCATTGTATTCTTCCTTGGCTGCTGTAGTCCAGGCTGTACTCTGAAAAGCTTCATGAATGGTAGTAGGTTCAACTTCATCCAAGCTGATGCAAGCACTTTGGGTCGAAAAATCCCACTTTTAGAACGTGTCTGCATAGAATGATGATTGACTTGAGTGGGTGGTGACTGAGAGAAACCAGGACGATCAGGTAGATCAATAGTTCCAAGGCCTGCTGCTAATGGACTAGGAAAAGCTCGAGATAAGGATTGCTCATGAGATGACTGCCCACTAGTAGAAACAGGAGATACTACATGATTGTGTTGAGACTGCCTAGGAGAGATACCTAAGATAGGAGAGGTACCTATGGTAGATGGGCTAGTAGATGCTCGTGCTATAGCAGGGACATGCGAACTACCAGTCGAAACTACTGGAAGAACAGACCGATGAGGCACCGTGTGTGATCCTTGAGATACTACCTTAGTTTGGAACCCATCTTTGAAGGAAAAATTTTTTTCATCAAAAATGACATGCCGGGATAAAAACATGCTGCCATACTCTGCGAGACACCGATAGCCTTTGGTATTAGGAGCACTGCCAAGGAATACACACTGTTGAGATCGAAAACTCAGCTTGTGGTGCTGAAATGGCCTAAGATTTAGGAAGCATGCACATCCAAATACTCTTTGAAGCTCATAACTCGGTTTTACATTGTGGAGGACCTCATAGGGACTAGACTGTCCTAGGACCGGAGTGGGTAGTCTATTAGTTAAGTGAACAACATGCATAATAGCATAGACCCAGAACTTCAAAGGTAGACTTGCATGAGCTAAGAGAGACAAGCCCATGTCAACAAGCTGCCGGTGTTTTCTTTCAGCAGCCCCATTTTATTCTGAAGTATAAAGGCACGAGATCCTGTGTTGGACACCAAGGGAGGATAACTCATGAGCTAAAACTCGATACTCACTACCACAATCGGTTTGTAGCATTTTAATGGAGCTACCAAATTACACTTTGACCAGCTGATAAAAATCCCGAAAACACCAAGCCACTTCAGATTTGTTTTGAAGAAAATACACCCAAGTATATCTGCTATACATGTCCACAAACGAAACATAGTAAGGGAATCCATTTGAAGGTAACCATGCAGGACCCCATACATCAGAAACTATGAGTTCAAAAGGAGAGAAATACAGTTTTTTAGATGCTGTAAATGGAAGTTTATGAGCTTTACCGAGTTGGCAAGCTGTACACACTTGTTGTACACAATTTTGTTTAACAGGAATATTACAAGTTTTCAAAACTCGAGTAAGAACTTCAGTGCATGGGTGACCTAGTCTGTCATGCCACAAGGAAGAAGGTGAAAACTGAGCAGTGTTAGCAGTGTTCAATACAGTGGAATTTGACTCTGGAACTCTAGCAACTGCCGTTGGAGAAGGCGTTGTGAACTGAAACCTGTAGAGGCCATCATGCATGCAGCCCTCGAGCAGTGTCTTCCCTGTCTGTATGTCCTTCACAAAACATAGAACTGGGTAAAATTTAAAATAAACATTGTTATCTTTAGCAAACTGACCCACAGACATCAAATTCTTGCATACTGCAGGAACATGCAGCACATTCTGAAGCTTTACAAGTCGGGCCCCAGTTGAGAGAGTGGTTGAGCCGATATGTGCAATAGGCACCGAATCACCATTACTCATAGTGACACAACTCTTACCTGTATACGAAGAGGGAGCCGCAAGATTAGACACATTCGGTGTTATATGGTTTGTCGCTCCAGAGTTGGGATAACATATAGAATCATCTTGTAAAGACGGGTGAGACCGAGGGAGAAAAGAACCGGAGGAAGCCTGAGGACTTGAGTTACAGCAGTGAGACACCACTTGACAGATAGGAGCAGAAGACACACAACTGGAATCATGCAACTGATGACAATTAACTTGTACCGTGTCATCCCTGCACTACCAGAAAATGATTCATCAAATCTGTGGTAACACGTTTGGACCATGTGACCTATCTTCCCATACAACTGGCATTGTGGCCTCGTACGAGACCATCCCTGTCCATTTCCACGAAAACGACCTCGAGACCAATCACGACCTTGTCCTTTATCATTTTGGTTAGAGTCTTGAGAATACCTAGTAGAGTCTGCAGATCGTTTACCTGTATCATCATTGTTTCGTTGATGAGTTGCTAGGTTTGTTTTACATGGGGTTTCTGTTAACGACTCTCACTGACGTGATTCACAGTCAATTAACAATTCGCTCAACAAGTTAAGAGATAATGGAGTTGCAGTAGCTAGAACCCTAATAGAGTCAAATTCGATAGAAAGTCCAGCTAAGATAACACTCACTTGTTCCTGTTCAGATATAAAGCTACCAGCAGCAGTCAAATCATCACTGAGTTGCTTGACTTTTGACATATACTCTTTAACAGAAAGATTGGATTTCTTGAGAGAGTATAAAGCATGACGCATGCTTAAGATTTTTATGTTCGATTTGGCACTAAGCTTTCTTTCAATTGCAGTCCACAAATCAAAACTAGTTTTAGCAGTTGTACGATGAGCCAAAATATCATCCGTAATAGTAGACAAAAGCCAGGAAGTGAGGAACTTATCTTGCTTTTGATAAACGATGAATTCTTGATTTTCAATTTACTGTCCATCAGGACCATCAATAAACTGGAGAGGAGAGGGAGTAGTACCTAGCACAAACCCTTCAAGCCCATACCCTTCAAGAATCAACAGGAGTTGATGTTTCCACAAGAGGAAGTTGTGCGACGTAAGCTTTATTGTATCATGCTTGGAGAAGTAGTGCACTGCAGTTGTACCATGAACACCATTACCTTGTGAGTGTTCAGCCTCTCTGGTGTTGGACGAGTGACGGGGTGTATCAACGGCTGCATCAGTAGCCATAAGGGACAAAGCGTACCTCCCTTTATTTTTTCTCTTCACAGTAAGCTCAGCAAGAAACAACCGGCTCTTGATACCATGTTAACATAACAGAAATACTGAAAAGAAACTGATCTCACAATTCTCCATATATCTTTATCATGCAAAGTATGTGTATATACACTGCAAGTCAAATATAGTTGTAACTACCCTTACCTAACTAACCGTCAACAACTAACAACTAACAGACTCTTCTTTACTTCCTAATAAGGTTTGTGAATTGCATGACTTACTTTTGGCGAATTAGAGGTTTTTGAGAACTATCGTTTCTGTTCGGTAAGTGGTCGAATGCTGAATTAGTTACCTGGAATTAGTGTTTTGTTACTAAAATTGGTTTTTTAAATCCTGGTTTTAGGTTTGGAAATTCTTGATGTGGTGTTAGTTTCAAAAATCAGTAAGGTGTGTAAAGAAAACTCGAAAAAATAACAAACGGCAAATGTCAAAAGACTGCACTGTTGACACCATATGGTCGTGTGACACAGGCTATGTGCTAAATCGTGTGTGACATACGGTCTAGGGTATTTGGGCCACAAGAGCATGTGTGAGGCCATGTGAGCCACACGGGCCAGCTAATATTTTTGTAAAATATTACTTATTCAATGCTTACCATTTGGTGAGTTACGGAGGTAGAGATTTATCGATAGAAGAAACGAGCAACAAAAATTGAACATTGAAATCAAGGACCTCAACTAATGCCCCTGCAGCAAGCACAATGCCTCAACGCCTAAATTCGCGCACTCCCACTCCGAGCTCTAGTGCCCTTGAAGCCTGGTCTTTGAGTGACTTAAGCTTGACACCTTTGCGCTCAGGATAAGGTGCCCTAATACCACTAGCACACCCTTATGCACGATTAGACCGTTATTCGTCGGCACACTTGTGTCGAGGCAACACCTCATCGCCTCAATTTTCGAACCGATGCACTAGATTTGGTACCCGTGTTCCAAGTGCGAGGCCCCTGCATGCAATAGGGGCATCTTCATTGATGGTCGAGTCTATGAATCAAACAAATATTTTACCTTTGGTTAGAGTTTATCACCATTTATTTTTCAAAAAGTTTTAATTGTTACTCTCTTTGTTTTAGTTTTTTATTACATAACCTTTTTTATTTACTTTACTAGTTTTTACTTAACAATAAAATTATCACCGATTTATGTGGATATAATTCTACTTGCTACTTTTTACTAATTTATATTTTCAAGTGTTTTTACTCTATGATTATGCCACATCATCACTAGAAAATTAAAAAAGTTTATATAAAATTTTAGGTGGTGATTTGGTACAAATATAATTTTAGAGTGTTGCATACAATATTTTAATAATCGGACCAGTGGTTAAATCGATTAGACTACTGGATCTGGATCCAATTGGTTTTATCAGTTAAATGGTTAAACCAATAATAATCAATAAATAATTAAAAATCATAAAAAATAAAAAAAAATTGTTAAACCTATTCAATTATTGGTTTGTATACTATTTTTTTTATCGGTTTCGAGTAGTTTTCAAATCAATTGATTTGAGCCTTTTGTTTTGACTAGTATATCGATTGGTTCTTTGTCCAAGTGTTTTGACATGCCAATTAAGTCATGTTCCAAGAACATCAATCAAATTATCAAATCTTGATAGAATCCAAGTTCAATGATTAAAATGAATCTAGTTGTCAAATTTAAATACTAAAGTGAACAAAAGACATATAAATATCGAAATGAACATAATTACCTAATTCAAGGTTCAAAAATTATATTATCTCAAATTTTAATTTCAACATTCACGTAATTGGCCACTTGTCAATTAAGTCATGTTCCAAGAACATCAATCAAATTATCAAATCTTGATAGAATCCAAGTTTAATGATTAAAATGAATCTAGTTGTCAAATTCAAATGCTAAAGTGAACAAAAGACATAAATACCAAAATGAACATAATTACCTAATTCAAGGTCCAAAAATTATATTATCTCAAATTTTAATTTCAAACATTCATGTAATTGGCCACTTGTCAATCTAAATGGCTTTCTTATTCACATGATATGGCTTTCAATACATGAAGAAAAATTATACTTTAAAATTTTTAGAGGGATTTATTTAAAAATTATTTTAATGCACTATTTGATACTTAAGTTTGGCTTTAAGGTCAATTTGATATTCAAGTTTAGCTTTAAGATTTAATTTGGTACCCTAAAACATATGTTCCAATGAATGACACACGTGCCTAGTAAAAAATATATGTACTTAATTGAGATAAAGAAAAAAAATAAAATGCCAAATAGAATGTTTAAGTCAAACTCAATGAGTCAAATAGGAAAAAAGAAGAAGATCAAGTGTTAAAGTGAATATTGAAGCCAAATTCAGATACTGAATTGAGACAAAAAATTCAAGTATCAAATTGAATATTGATTAACAGTCTCAGCCCTAACTTGGTACAACCATCCAATAAACCATATCATCCCAAACCAATGTTGTTTGATTCGGACTAGACCAGTCAGTAGTACCGGTTGGACTGGAAATCAGTTGGAGTACAAGTTTGGAGATGGGTATTGAATTGATTGACTCAAAAACTAGTACAAGCCAAATGAATTGAGGAAAAAAAT
This sequence comes from Gossypium gossypioides, assembly GCA_013467495.1. Taxonomy (NCBI): domain Eukaryota; kingdom Viridiplantae; phylum Streptophyta; class Magnoliopsida; order Malvales; family Malvaceae; genus Gossypium; species Gossypium gossypioides. The sequence goes on from JABEZY010274390.1 coordinate 12,563, forward strand.
TGAACTCGGACAACTCAATCAAAATTTTAAATTTCTTTTATAAATATCAATGTTATTTCATTGAACCGAATGATTTAACAACTTAATAGCCTAATCGATTTAATCACTAGTAGGATTTTGATTGTTGAATCTGTGGGTGGCAGGCATGTAAATCCAATTCCAAACATCAATTCCCACACGTGCATGTTGGTTCAATATTTGAAGCAAATTACATTCAAACTCCCCAAACTTCAAACAAATACAAATATTTTGACTATCGCTAGCTAGTATTTACGAGTTCAACAAATTGTCTGAAGGTTCTTTTCTTTTTGACCAATCAATTAGCTCTCCTCTCAGCTCAGTCAGTGCTGAATACATGCATCACACCAATCACTGTACTATACTTTTTTTTTCTGTGGAAGCTTATTTTGGTGTTTTATGTATAAAGAGCATAGTCATAATTTTAGTACTTGACTTTTATATTTTTATTTAATTTAGTTCTATTTTTTTATTTAAAGCAAATTTATTCTTAAATTTTCACGATTGATGTGACTTTATTTTATCTTATATGTTAAAATCAGCAAATAATTTAAAAAGTATTAAAAATTCAAAAAAATAAACAATATATATATTACAGCAGTATCTTTCCCATAAAGGAGATATCCATTATATACACCTAAATTCCTAGAGGAATCGAAATGTGATATAAGGTATAATAATTTAT
>JABEZY010274396.1:0-16952 GCA_013467495.1 Gossypium gossypioides
CCGTTCTATAGTTACAGTGGGGAGTTTACACACCTGATGCGATTTGCAGATTCCCTTCGATCCGAACACCCTTAGTTCCCAGGCAATGTGCCAATCAACCTCAACCACCACCAATTAGGAATGGAAGGAATGCAGGTTGGAGAAAGCGACGAATACCTTGAAAGCCTCGCCCATCTCCCCCATTCAGAACAATGAACAAATGAGATGATTTATAACTCTCCACAACAACAACCTCCCCAAATCCCAATATTCTCTCCTCCAATCTCCCCAAATATCCCTCCTTGATATCCTCCATAACAACCTCCAAGACCCATTCAAACCCTCACCCAAAAGAGTTTGAAACCACCTCAAACTCCTGCCGCCTCATGCTAGCAAAGTAAATATCCTTTTTGCTTGCAATAAGATTCAAACCCAAGCCCGCCTCAATAGCTCAACACGCCACTTGCCTCCTTGCCAAAAGCTTTTTTGTGTCACATTTTGTCTTCAATTAATTAAAAGGTCTAAAGGCCAAAGTCCAAGTTCCTTTAAAAGAAAAACCAAAAAAAATTGCAAGAGCCAAGACTTGAACCCAGGCTCCCTTGTAACCTTAATGACGCCATAACCACTAGACCACAATCTTCCTTATGACCTTTTTTAACACAATAACTTAAAAGGCCTACATCTAAGCATCCAGGGTTTTATCCACTTAGAACCAAAATTTTTGCTAAAGCCTAGGTTTGAACCCAGGACTTTTCCAACTCCTTTCAGGAGCCTTAACCACTAAAGTAGACATACTTTTGTGTACAGTTTCCAAACCGTTCCCTTGCTCAAGGCCCAATACTTCTAGGCACAAATTTTCGGACGTCACAGAGTCGGTAAGAACTACTTATCACTCGACCTCACAGTCCAGACCGAATTGGGGTAAGGTGTTCACGAATAGGCAATAAAAATTTTGGGTTCATTCCTATCTAGATGACTTCCTAGGATTTTCAAGACTACGATTTTAAGTTCTTCCTATCTCAACCAACTGATCCACAAAGAAACCCTACATAGAAGGTAATTACTCCCACATCCACTCGCTAATCTCCCATAAAGGGCTTAGTTCCTCATGGATTTATTCAACATCGTAAACTTAATTGAAAAGAAAAACATAAAGAACATATTAAGTAAAGAGTTTAAAAAGAATCCTGGTATCTTGATTTAACTCGAATGATAATCCATAGAGATTCAATTATCCTCACAAATTAGATTCTTTAAAGAATGAAATAAGAAGCAAAAGTAAAAGTACAATGATAAAAGAAAACCTAGGCACAAAGTAAACTAGAAAGAAATTAAAAACAAAACTAAATGAAATTTGTCTCCTAAAAATTTAATAAAAAATCGTATATGAAGTGTTTAGAGCTATCTATTTATAGGCTTAGGGTTGGTCGTCGTCCATTAACCTAATTTGGCTAACGTTTTGTGTTAAAGTTTGTTATGCAGATCAAAACGCCCTTGTAGGTCAAAAGTGAAAATTAAGTAAAAACATAACCAAATTGCTTTTATACGACCTCCTTAAGTACGAAAAATGGTTTAATATGCTAAAACTAATTACAGTAGATCACAAGGTATAAGGTATAACGTATACGGTGTAAGACCATAGATGAAAGACACTATGGTAGCCAGGTATAATGTGTAAGACTGTGGATGAAAGACTCCATAACATCATAAGGTCGCACATCGGGATGGTGAATCAGTGTAAGACCACGGACGAAAAACTCCATACCATCTAGAGATGAAGTCTGTCGGGACAGTAAGCACAGGAAAATCTATCGGGACAGTAAATACAGGTAAGTCCCCTGGGACAATAAACACGGGATAAGTTGGTTAGGACCAGGGAAATATAATGAGAAGGGCCTAAGGCCATAGCTTGGTTATGGCAGCCAACAGAGTCCGTCGAGACATGAATACTGATAGTCCGCAAGGACATTAAGAGCAAGGTATGTTACCAGTGCACCAAGCACGAGAACCCACGTAGGTGGAGAAAAGAGGCAAAGTAAAAGGTGAGTAGTGGCAAGTAGACCTTGAAGAACCTACCAAAAGTGATGAAGCCTAATAAGGTATGGTAAAAGACCCACGAGATGTAGAGGAAGGTAGGACAGGCAAGAGCTGGCCTATTCATGTAAATGAAGAAAGGAAATACCAGAGGATCACAAGAAGGATCCAAAATGATGAGTCACCAAGGGGAGCTCAATGAAGCAAATCCCATGAAAAAGATGAGAGTCTTGTTCCCAGGATAAGGATATTTTCCAAGGGACAGTATGTTTATCAAGACTATTCCTCTTTGAGGAAAGTCTAATGCAGGTATACCACGATAATGGTAGCTCGTAGGAAGCAAACGAGTAAGAGGGATAACAAGCTTGTATAGTCGCAGGGGTAATAACCTGTTAGTTTAGCGAGATAAACCGCATTTCATTTGTGGGGCAGAAGACTATCCAAATAAGGGCTAGTGTGAGAGTAATCCCACCACAGAAAACGACAAGATGGAAAGACGACGAGTTTGCTAGAATAGCGAGGCCTGTTGAAGGCCTGTATATTACGGGAATGTCAATGAGACCTTTAAGATTGATACGGGAACAAGAAGTCCACCAAGTAAGGTAAGCCCTAAGAATCTTTCGGCGGAGGGACGCAAAAACTACCACAGAGGTGTATAAAGGGAAATAGGCGTATAGCCAAGTAAGTCAGCAGTCATTAAGCACCTTCTATGAGGTGTGTATGAGAGGATGGAAAGTCGAAAAGTAAGGATAGGACTAGCTGATATGGCAAGGTTTTTTGGATACAACCATTGGAAAGACTAACTAGAAGAAGGTCTTATGATGAGCCAAGTAGCTCGGAGGGTCGGGATGAGTTCACCTTCCTAATAAAGAACATTCGCTTGGAGCGAGTAGGGAGTATTTATATTTATTTTATTTTACATATGTTACCCTCATGCAATAGGGATATATTATGATACAGCAAAGGAACTCACTAAGTTTATTTGGAACATACAGCAGTGTGAATGATGTTCGTTGGACTTACGAATATAAAGACTTCGAGGAGGGACCAAGCCAGAAGGAGTGGAGATTGAGGATCATTGATGGATCAAGTCATGCACATAGGAATGGGGTACCATTGGATGCTTCGCCACCAAATCAATAATAACAAAGTCAGATAGTATACTTAAAATTTGGACTTTAGGACAGATAGCCCTTCGCGAAATTTTAAGAATTCCTTTGTAAATAAATAGTCTGATTAGAGATGAAAATAAGTTGAAGGATTAAACATTTAGTGGCTTAAGACTTTAGCTGCAATAAGTACTATTTGTATCTTCATTTTTAGATTGGTAGTAACTAACTTAGTCAAATTAAGTATAGGTCCATTTGTGACACTCCAAACTCGGATCCGATGGAAGGGTCGGGCGTGGGGTGTTACACTATTGGTAAAAATTCTTCAATTTCTTTTGAAAATGTTTTATATGTCAACGGTTTTGAGCATAATCTTCTAAGTATTAGTCAATTATGTGTTAAAGGTCTCAATGTCGTTTTTGAGTCAAATGGATGTAAAGTAATTGACGTTGTGTTTAATAAGATTATGCTTCTTGGTCATAGAATAGGAAATACATATATGGTGCTTTTGGAAGACTTGCATGATTCAAATCTTTGTCTTATGATTAAAAATGAAAATACTTATTTGTTGTGGCATAGGAAATTAGGACATGCTAGTATGAGCATATTGTATAAATAGGCTAAAAATGACTTAGTAAGAGGTTTGCAAAAAATTGATTTTGATTTAGATAAATTCTGTGATGCATGTGTTAAAGGAAAACATAATAAAGTTTCTTTTAAACCTATAAATTATGTATCTACTACTAGAGTTCTTCAATTAATTCACATTGATGTTTTTAGACCAATTAAGACTACTAGCTTGGGTGGAAAACAATATACTTTTGTGCTTGTTGATGATTACTCTAGATTTACTTGGAATCTTTTCTTAAGTACTAAAGATAAAGCTTTAGACAAAGTCATCAAATTTTCAACACTTAATCAAAATGAAAAAGGTTACTGTATCACTAGTGTTAGAAGTGACCATGGAATCGAATTTCAAAATCTTGGTTTTGATAATTTTTGCAACTTAAATGGTATTAGTCATAGTTTTTTTGCGCCTAGAACCCCTAAACAAAATGGAGTTGTTGATAGGTAAAATAGAACTTAAGAAGAAATGGCTTAGAAGACACAAACACTGTTTGCTATATTGCTAATAGAGTAATGATTTAGTCTATTTTAAAGAAAACTCCATATGAACATTTCAAAAATAAAAAGTCTAACATTAGTTATTTTCATCCTTTTGGATGCAACTGTTTTGTTTTAAATAATGACAAAGACAATCTTGATAAATTTGATGCAAAAACTGATGAAAGAATTTATTTTGGTTATTCTTTAAATTTTAAAGCTTATCGATTGTTTAACAAAAGAACTTTAGTAGTAGAAGAGTTTATACATATATTTTTTGATGACTCTAACCTTCCTTCTAGAAAGGATTTTTATATTGATGATAATGATGCGAAAATCTTTAATAATGATGATAAATTGGATCAATCATCCAGTAAGAAGATACAAAAACAAACTCAAGATTCTCTAAAGGAGCTCACCTTAGAGGAAAGGGAAGTCCATCATCCAAGACAATACACTTATGTGAAGGTTGGTAAGATTTGGAGAGACCCATCCAAGGGGGTAACAACTAGATCTTCTCTTAGAAATACTTGTAATTATGTTGCATTTATCTCATGCATTGAGTCTAAAAATATCAAAGAAGCATTAAATATTGAATATTGGATATTGGTTATACAAGATGAACTAAATAAATTTGAGAGAAGTAATGTATGGACTTTACGTGAAACTCCATGCCCAACCCATCCATCGGATCCGAGTATGGAGCGTAACAGGTTTGACCCATTGGACTACCCCAATGCTTCTCTTAAAAACACTCCGACAATTTGGCATATTCCACTTTTGTGGTACTAGCATTTCATAAAATTCTGACTCATATTTATTTGGTAACCTGTTTTAAAATGGATATTTCACCTTGCACAAAGATTTAAAATACACAATAGTATCCTATTGTATCTATCTTAAACACCTTTTATAAACTCCGAGTGGAATTAGGCCAATCAAGGCTACAATTATCCTCAAATACTTACAAAACATTAATTTAATAAAAACAACAATTTGACAAGGAATTACATCTAACAAAAGTCCTAATAACCCCCAGCGAATACATAATACCCACAAATTAAGAAGGCTCACGCATGGCCGAAGGTCTGGCGAATTCCCTTCAACGCTACGCTTGATCTAAGAACCTTAAAGAAAGGGAAAAATGGAGTAAGTTCAACAGAACTTAGTGAGCTCCCAAAAGATAATAGCAAACGTTAAAGAATAGGACCTCAGGCTAACAACAAACTCGCCATATTTGGTGGACATCCCTCTAGCCCATAAGATATCTGGTGAATTCTACCGCAACTCACTCTGCCCATTGGCGAACTTTGCTGGTCTACATTACCATGCATGACAACTTACGGGAGTATCTTCTCCATGGATTTGTTACTTACATTGTCTAACCCTTTTTGTAAAACACAGGTTTACTACTTATTCTTTTCATATAAGGTGCATCAACTTATGCACCCTTTTCTTTTTCTTTCATACTCCCTTCCTTGTGCTAGCTTCTGATCCCGATTCCTAAAGAATCTATCATATCCTAGATCTTCATAATTTCTCAACTGAACCAACACAAACAATCCCTCCCTATCCTCCACACTCCCTTCTTTGTTCCTCCACAAGGTCGAGTTTTCACCAATCACAGTTTACATCTACGTGTCATACCAGAGGCAAATAATTCATCCTAAATCTTCAATATCAATGTACATATCATTCCACTTATACCTTCTCACACCAGTCTGGATACTAAGCTTATGCACCAAGAAAGGACCCCTCATAATTTATACATATATCAGGTCTTTAAGTATTTTATCATGTTTAACCATGCATGCAACTAACTCCGAAAACACAATTCTCTAGACATGAACACCAGCGACAAGGAACAATTCCATTTATCTTGTTGAACAATAAAAATTGTTGATCGAAACAATACAGACTATAACTCTAAGTACAAAGGAACTCACCAAAATGCTTTACTCAAGAGCTTTATTAACTCCATTAGTTCCTTGTCTTTTGTATTAGGCCTTCTCCTTTGTCTTTAGCTAAACAATGAAACAACTCCATTAATCACCAAAAACTACCAAAAAGGCTAACATAGCAATAATCTATAGATATGCAAACAATTTTGGGTAGAAGTTTCTTTCTTACCCAATTTTCAAAATATACTACCACTTGTCTTATGTTAGAACTTATCTATCTAGTAAAACAGAAAGAAGGGTTTAAGAATTTACCAATAGAAAACTATCGTAGAAGCTCTCCTAATCTCTAACAGTTAACACATTTGTTAGCAAGGAAGAGCTCTCATGGTTTCTTCGATGATAACAAAGTCTAGTGGAGAAGATGATTAAAAAATCTTCTCTCTACCACTACTCTATCCTATTTCTAGCTAACTCACGGACAAATCCTAATTAGAAAACTATCTCCAATCACTTATAGCTTTTGCAAGCTTCCACTAATCATTCCCATCCATTTAGGACCTCCAAGTGTCCTAATTACCAGCACATTGCCTCCAATAGGACGTTAAATGACTTAAACATGTTTGATCTGTAGTAATTTGGTGTAGAAGATTAAACTAGTTTTCGCATTTAAGCAGCTTGAAAATAAGCATTTTCATTATGTTTGAGTTGAGTTTTCTTAGTTTTATTTATATTCAATAAAATGTGCAAATTTAGTGTTTTATTGGCCTTAGGAGCCGAATGAGGCATAAGGGAGAGCTAACGTACTTTGTGAGTGTGCAGGGGACCTTTAGAATGTAACTAATCGATATTGGTCACTATGTTGCAACATAGGGAGCAGAATGGAAAAAGCTCAAGACTATCGTCTTTGTCACGACACAGCCTAAGGGTGTCATGACACACCCCTGGAGATATCCCAAGAGGAGTACACTAACTGCTATGTCGCGACATAGGTCCTGGTGTGTCGAGACATCAATTCTGGATAGGATAAAACATGATCTAAGAGACATTTTGGTCCACACAATCAAACTTAAAGCTTGAGGACATCAACTAACTTAAGGTTAAAGACGATAACTACCTAAAATCTATAAATAGTCTCCTTTGGCACATACTATGGGCATCATTCACTTACCCTAGACTTTCTTTTGTAAAATTAGTTGAGTTTTTCTTTCGTTTTTAGATTTTAGAATTTATTTCAATTATTTTTCGTTGTTCTCAGGAGATCTGAATTGTGGAAAGCATTCAAACTTCATGGATTGACGATTAATTTCAATACAATCAGGCTCTTTCATATACTTTTTACTATCGATTTAATTAGCATGACTTCTCTTTATATTGATTCTATATTGCTTATGAAAATCATGAGGTACTAATCCCTTTATGGGGGATTAGCGTTTGGAGGTATGTTCTATTGACTATTTTGTAGGGTTACTAAACGGATCAACTATTTGGGAAAGGAAGAACGTGAAATAAACCCTAGGCCTGACAACCCCGAGAAGTCATCAAGGTAGGAATTAACCCAAAATTGGTATGGCCCATCCATGAACACCTTCACCCCAAGCCAGTCTGAACTGTAAGGTTAGAAGATAGGTAGTCCTTGCTGACTCATTATGTTAGTAGAAGATCGAAAGATCCTGCTAGGGTAGCGACTAGTTGATTGACAAGGAACCCAAAACGATAGTTGATGGGAATTACTGAAGCGAGCTAACCACCCATAATCAAGATTTCATTCATTATCCTATTCTATCTATTCAAGTTTATTCCTTTTATGATATTTTATTTTATTATTATAAAAATCCTACAAATTATTTATTTTATGCTTTCGTACTATAATTAATTTAAAGTACTAATTAGATCTTTTAGTGTTTAGGTTAAATTGATCTGGCACTTGCCTCTCTTAGGTACAATCCTCAAAGTACTCACCTACTTCATTATAAAACTATATTACAACTCAACCCGTATACTTCTAGATACCACCTCGTATTTCTATATTTTATTGCAGTACACACTCTAGACGTTAGTATGTCCAGGTGCGGTTAAGTTATTGGCGCCGTTGCCGGGGAGGTAACGTCACTAGATTTATTCTAATTTTTGCATTGTAAAGAAACAATAATTATGAAATTTGTATGTTATAGCTAAAACTTTCAATTTTCTTTGGTATTTCCAAAGCAAGAATGATGAACATAAACTAAAGTGGTTATGTGATTATGTGGCTTTACAAATTTTTAATAGTTATAACCTGCAAAAAGAGTTTTCGGTTGTTAAAGCAAGTCGGAAAGGCAATTTTGGAGAATGAGACAACAATAGACAAATAGAATGGCACGATGGGTGTTGGACCAATACGAACAGAAACAAATTACATGTAGCACCCCGGTGAATATTAACTGAGCTAACGGATGAATCTGACAGCAAGAATTAACATCTTTACGTAACAATTATTACTAACTGTACTAATTCTATATTCTGTTAACCAATCTATTAAAATATTAAAGGTAAGATTAGCACGCGCTTAAAGCACTTTGAATATAGGAAATTTGGGAAAACAAGGTCAATATCGCGACACAGACAACTCCATGTCGTAACATCGTGGGAAATAATGAATAAGATCAAAAATCAACATGATGTCGTGACATCACTAATCCGTGTCATGACATAGAAGATAGTTTCCCTAAATTTCAAAAACTATAGGGTGTGTCGCGACATCGAACCCCAATGTCATGACATAAGTAGTCTGCTAGGGATTTCGCAACATGGAACCCCTATCTTTCGACATTACTGTAAATTTTTGTAGGGTCAACCCGACCCAGTTATGCAACCCAGACACTTAACACTTAAAACACTGGATTTTTAACCCTAAAGCATTAATTTTTAACATAGAAAAAAACCCTGTTAGCCCAACCTAACCTAGTTTTAACATTCCAACTTCCCCAAAACCTCTCCAAAACCTCTACCCTCCAAAACCGTAGGTCCCAATCCTTCATTCAAAATTAAAGGAAGCTACATTAGAAGGAGTGGTCATCAATAAAATAAAAGAGGAAGCACATATAAGTTCAACAAAGTTGAGGTTCAATTATTCTCAAATTTTTTTCTCTATTGTTTCATTGATTACTGATCACATCCTTGTTAGAAATTTCGACTATAAAATGCCTCCTAGAAATAACAAGAGAACTATGGATCAAGAAACATTAAAGGTTTTGGACTCATATCGATTTCATAATGTTAATATGGAAAAGTATCTTCTTGAGTCGCAAGGGAGACCATTAATCCAGGAACGACAGTTCGAACCCTATATTGTCCACTATAAAGAAATCTGGAATTTGGTTCGTTACCATCAATGGGAGCAGTTCCGCATCACTCCCATGAATAATGCAATCATACTTGTGGTTCAAGAATTTTATGCGTCCCTTAAGGACCAAGTGATTAAACGAGGTTATAATGAAGTAATAACTGATGTTGAAGTACGAGGGGATGACGTTCCAATCTCCCTTAATGATATTTGTTAATTTTATAACATCTCATTTTATGGAAAAAAAATTATCGATAGTACTATTTTGGACACATTTCAAACTAATGATATGGAAGATGTTATAAAATATTTAAAACAAGGTAAGGGTAGTTGGAACTACAGGCCAGACACAGAGCTTCCAACAAATTTCAATCAAGCCATTTTGTTTCCTGTTGCTAAGATGTGGATGCAATTCATTAGCACTAGAATTGCACCTATCTTGAATCTTTCTAATGTTAACGCCTTTCGAGTTGTTTTGTTATATGGTATTCTGTAGCTTAAACAGATTCGTGTAGGGCGCTAGATTTTTTGAGAAATGGAACAATGTGTAAAGAGCCAAAAAGCTGGACTATTCTTCCCCCATATCGTAACAACACTATGTTGCCAGGCAGAAATGCCAATGAGTGAAAACGAACAGTTTATGAAGCCAACAAGAAGCATCATTAGAGACACTATATACCCAGTATGTTGAGCTTCAGTAAAAGCAAATTGCAGATTGGAATCAATGGAGGAAGAATAAAATGGACGTGCCAGCATCCCTCAAACAGAAAGATCAATCGAAGGATAGAAAGGGAGCATACAAAAACATAGAAGCAAAACTCAATTGGATGATAAGATGGATGCAGGAAACAGGCCCGATGCTTCAAGAATTTGCAAAACTAAATGGGTTACGCACTTTGAATTATGCCCTGGACAAGTTTAGGTTGACTTTAACTCATCAAAATGAAGGGGCTAATCTTGAGGGGGAAGGGGCTGCTCAGGAGTACCCTGGAATGGACGATGAATAAGACACGACATTTCAGCCACAATTTTCTACACCAAAAGGGCCTGTCATACGAAGCCCAACTCGCCATGTGCCTTCAATAGGTGGGAGATCTCACCATGTCAAAGGAAAGGGAAAAGCTCCTATAGAAATGAAGCGGGCACTGTAGTGGGATAATGAGGAGGAGAATTGAACATTTTATTTTTGTTTTCAAACACTTGTATTAATTTTTGGATAATTTTGATTCAGACACTGTAAGAGTAGGATTAATAGTAGATTTTTAGTTATGTTTTGTTTATGTTTTCTATGGAGGAAGCCAACACGAAGGAGGCGCAAACAATTCGAGCTTTACACAATTAAAGGAGGAAGCACCCGCCATTAGCAGTTGGAGCAACCATAATCAATTGGATAATTTCTTTCCTTATCTATTTATGGGCTACACATTGAGGACAATATGTCAACTAAAGTTTGGGGGGTAACATAGAAAACATAATTATTTTCAATTTCTACATTTTTCTTTGATTTTTTCTTGTCTGTGGTGTGCTTGAGCTTGTAGAACTACAAGTGATTGGTTAGGAACATGTACATAAGTTGCTCGTGTTTACAAAAAAATTTGGCATGATGATAGGTGGTCTTAAATTTTTTATTATTAGACTCCTAAGTTCTATATGTTACACTATAAATAGGTATTAAGCAATCAATTGTACCAGATGATATAGAAAATACAAGGAAACGAGCATGCTAGTATGAATAATAAATGGATGAATTTGAGTTAGTTTGGTTAATTAAATTTGAGCTATTTAGGGATGAACTAAGGCATTATTTGAAACATATCCAGAGTGAAAAACCTAACCTATTTGTATTTCACCTTTAATACCAATTTTTAAGCCTGTTGACACTTTTTGATGAACCTAATTACAAAGCCCGAGCCTAAAAATGTTAATTTGTATTTGCCCTTTTTCTTTGGTTATGCACTGCATGACTGTAGACATCTGGTCATACATATTGAGGGTTAAGTAGATACCTTACAGCGGAGTTTGTAAAAATAGAGTGAAATAGGAAAGATTGGTGTGATAAAGGAATTATAAGGTAGCCTAATGTGCGAAACAAAAAGAAAATTAGTACGAGTATAAAAAGTCTTAAATAAGTGAAAAAACATTCATGAGTGAGATGTATTGAAAAAGAGAAAAGTCACTAAGTCATAAAAGAAAGAAAAACTCATTCATTAGTGCACAAAAACTCGTAAGCTTAGCTGTAGTTACTATGCCATACTATGACTTCCTATATATGGAGAGACAAGGAAGGTCAAAGAAGGAGAAATAAGGCAGTGAACGGGTAAGGCTCAATAAGGGGGAAGAATAGGGATCAATACGATGTGTCAAACTAATTTCGTGTTTGTAACCTTCCTGATGCTTAATAACTTTGAATTCCATAACTGTCCTAAGGCTCAGAATGTTACAAGCCGAAAAGTCCTATGTGACCTAAATATCCTTATACATGAATGGACATCATACGAAACATATGCATAAAGGACTATTTGTATTTTGCTCAGATAATCAAAGTACTTGTATAATTTATTGATGGATCCCTAAAAGTAATGTAACACCCCTAACCCATCTCCGTCGTTAGATTACAGTTACAGAACATTACTGTACAAATAAGAAACATTTAACATCACATTATTTTAACAACTTAAATATTAATAAACCATTCATTTACATGCATATTGTCCCTAAATTGAGCCCTCGAGACCTTAAAAATAGCTTAGAAGTAGTTCGAGACTAATTTGAAACAAAATGGAAAGTTTACGGAAAAGTTGCAAAAATTGGAAACAAGGGTTACACGGCCGTGTGGCCAGGCCGTGTAACTTTTGAACAAGGGACACACGACTGTATCCCAGCCCGTGTCCTCACCCGTGTAACTCACTGAATAGGGTCACACAGCCATGTCACACGCTCGTATGCCAAATCGTGTAACTCTCTGAGTTGCCCCACACGCCCGTGTGTCAGGCCGTGTAACTCACTAACTTGAACCCTAAGCAATCCTCAGATGACACACGGTTGTGTCGCTAGGTCATGTACCTCACACAGCCATGTGACAGCCCGTGTCTCAGGCCATGGGAACCCAAAATTTCATCTAAAATCAAGACATTTCATAACCTAACCATGCATAAACATTCAATCCAATTGTGCACACTTTTAAAGGACCTAAACATCATCTAAGCACACATAAAGTTTTCATTTCAAATACCCTAATTCAACTAACCAATATGCCATTGAAAGCCACTACAATTACTTCCAAACAACACTTTCCTAAACATGTTAATATTGCCACATTTCATGTATTATAACTTAATTCAATTACTTACTAAAACATACCACAAATGACCATTATCAAACCATTCTAAACATACCATAAAAGGCCTTATTTACAAGCATAAGCAAGTGACCAAAAATGACAAAATTTGGTAAACATTAAAGTGCACCAACCAAACATAATCTTCAAAAGCTTATACATGCCAAAGCACCATTAACACATTCACCAAAATAACATTAGAAATCATCCTATACATGCCATTATAATTCTTGGCCAAAATACTCAAAAACTAGTGTGATAAATCTCCAACGACCTTTCAACCAAATCAAGCTTCCGAAAATCTATAAAACATAGGAAAATAACTACGTAAGCAACGAATGCTTAGTAAGCTTGTATAAAATTTAAACATAACTTACCATTTTCAATAATACAATTCATAGATTAAACATAAACCATTACCAATGTCATGAGTTTAGTATAAACCTATTCAAGCATCATCAAGTTCACATGTTAGTACGTTTATTAACAACACATGTAAACTTATTTATACCATAAGTAGGTTTCATAAGATACATTACATACGCATCAACCCTTTCATAGAGTCATCAATATTTCGATTAAATCACTTACCGTTCCATTCCTTGTCTTACCCGTTGAACTACCTAAAATTACCTAGGATACTCGGAAAAGCTCACACATAGTGTGCCTTTACATATAATTGTAACATTTCTTTTACATCAATGCTCACACGAGTTGTGAAATGGGTTTGCTCACACGAGTTGTGGGCCAGGATGTAAGCTACACGATGATGTTCACATGAGCTGTGGAGAATTTGCAAAAAATGCAAGACCTCAGCCATCGGTAGGAAACTCAAGACTAGCACTCGAAACATAAAATCCCTAATGACATGTCATTTGTATCCTAAGAATTCATCAATTCTTACCTCAGTCACCGATACTTGTAACAACATAATAATTATACTTAAACAACATAATAATTAATTAATTTCGCTAGCATTAATACATTTATACATTTATGTTCAAATTCAATTATACTTAAACAACATAATAATTAATTAATTTGGCTAGCATTAGAATGATCTTAGTTCATATAAACTTACCTCGATAAATATAGTTCTAAAACGAAGTTGACGACTAATTCCACACTTAGCTTTTCCTCGATTTTTATCCGTTTGGCTTGTTTCTTAATCTAAATAATAATTTTTATTCAATTAAATCATTCAAATAACTTAACATAGTTAATTCAAGCCTATAATCCATTTTAACAAGAATTTACAAAATTACCCCTAATACTTTAACATTTATGCAATTTAGTCCCTAAACCCGAAACTTGCAATTTCATCAGTTTTAACCATAATTCATGCAAGCTCATTTTTACCCAATCTTATAATAGCCCATATTTATCCACAATTTAAATTATTTTCCTTGAATTTTACCATTTTCATAAATCAGTCCCGAAACTTGAAAATCATCAAAAATTACTTACCGAAATACTTATATTTAACAACCAATCTTAATAATCTATCAAAAAATTTCAAGAACGTCACAAATTCATCCATGGTAAATTTCTAAACATTTAAAAATTTAACAAATTGACCCTCGGGCAAGCTAGATTAAGCTAATACAAGTCTAAAAACATAAAAATTATTAAAAATGGGATCAAAACATATACCATGCATCAAAAATCAGCTTGGCCAAATGTTTTTCCCTACCAAACCATAGCTATTTGGTTTAGAAAGAAAGTATGAAGAAGATGATCAATTTTTATTAGATTTATTTTAGTTTTAATTATTTAATTACTAATATAACCTTTAAATTTCATGAAATTTAACATGCAACCTATCCATGAATATCCACCAACTACAAATATGGTATAATTACCATTCAAGTCCATTAGTTCACCTTTTCATAGCCATTTAACCCATTTAACTAATAGAACTCAAATTTTGCAACTTTTACAATTTAGTCTTTTTCAATTAATTAACTATATAATATTAAAATTTCTTAACCAAATTTTAATAGACCTTAATAACACTAGCTCAGTTTTTAGAAACGAGGTCCCGATACCTCATTTTCTAAAACCAATTAACTTTAGGGTCAACCACTTGAACTTACTTATTCATTCAAATAGCATAAATTGCCAATTCAAAATTTATTTTAATACTATATTTAACTCGTAAGTATTAAATAATAATATTTACGAACTTACTCATCGGATTTTTGGCCTCAAAACCACTTTTTTGACAACCAATAAAAAACGGGTTGCTACAAGTGAGACCTTTAATACTTGTATATTTTGTAACATACTGAACATATATGTTTGTGATCAAAAGTGGTAAGTCAATTACTTATCATGTTAAAGTTATTAGTAAGCATGAAATGCCTAAGTCATATGCTCTAAAGTCAATACTTGTATGATATTCGCTTAAAGGTCGTTGTTTTTATTTCTTGTTTATGTTAATGCTGCTTGAGGATAAGCAATGACTTAAATGTGGAGAGTTTGATCTACAGTAATTCGGTGTAGCAGATTAAACTAGTTTTCGCATTGAAGGGGATTGGATACAAGCATTTTTGTTATGTTTGAGTTAGGTTTTCTTAGTTTTCTTTATATTTAATAAAATGTGCAAATTGAGTGTTTTATTGACCTTAAAGGCCGACTGAGGCCTAAGGGAGAGCTAACACACTTTGTGAGTGTGCAGGAGACCTTTAGATGGCGTACTAAACCGATACTGGATGCTACACCGCAACACAGGATGTTTGATGTTGCAACATAGGGAGCAGAATGGAGAAAGCTCAGGATTGACTTCTATATCGCAAGATAGCCTAAGGGTGTCAAGACACACCCCTAGAGATATTCAAAGAGCAGTACACTGAGTGCTATGTCGCAATACAGGTTTTGGTGTGTCACGACATCGACTCTGGACAGGATAAAACACGATCTAATGGGAGTTTTGGTCCACACAATCCAACTTAAAGCTCGAGGACATCAGCTAACCTAAGGTTAAGGACGACAGCTACCTAAAATCTATAAATAGGCTCCTTTGGCACATGCTATGAGAATCATTCACTTAGCCTATATTTTCTTTAGTAAAATTAGTTTAGCTTTTCTTTCGTTTTTAGGTTTTAGAATTTATTTCAGTTGTTTTTCATTGTTCTCAAGAGATCTGAATTGTGGGAACCATTTAAACTTTGTGGATTTGCGATTAATTTCAATACAATCAGGCTCTTTTATATACTTTACACTACTGATTTAATTAGCATGTTTTCTCTTTATATTGATTCTATATTGTTTATGAAAACCATAAGGAACTAATCCCTCTATGGGGAATTAGCGAGTGGAGGTATGATCTATTGACTATTTTGTAGGGTTACTGAATAGATCATGTAACAACCCGTTTAAAAAGGTTTTTGATATGGTAATTTATGTTATATGAATGATTAATTAGGTTCAAGTGCTATGACCGTAAAGTCAAGTGCTTTTAGAAAATAAGGTATCGGGACCTCATTTTTATAAATCGAGCCGTAAATTTTCTTATAAATATTTACGTAATGTTATTAATGTTTTATTAAAGTTTTGTTAAGAAATTTTAATGTTTAGATAGTTAATTAAGGAAAAATGACTAAATCGTAAAGGATGCAAAAGCTAATCGCTATAGTTTTAAAATGGAAAAAAGGACCAAAATGGTAATTAAACCATGGTCAAAGATTACAAGCGGTGGTGACATGATTAAATCCACTAGCTTTTGGATTATTTTCTCTTTTAGTCCTAATTAGTTTAGGATTATATTGTAAATAAGTTTATTTAGTTAGAATTTAATTTAATTAAAGGACCAATTGTGCAATTAAACCTTCCTTAGATGGTAATTATGCCATATATTTATGTGATGGACAATTATGGACATGTGTTAGTGATATTTTAAGTGTATTTTAAAGGTTAATGTTGTAAATTAGTAATTATGTTAATGAAAAATAAAAGATAATAAAATGTAAAAAGCTATCGTCTTTCTTACTTATGCAAGAGAACCAAAAGGACCATTTTTAAAGGAGAAACAAGTTCGGCCAACTAGGGTCCTTCCATTTAAAAGGTAAACTTTTCCCATTTCCTACAATTTTATGTTTTGAGATCGTTGCAACTAGGTCCAGCTAGCCCGTACCTTCATTTTTGAAACTGTTAAAGATTTTGAA
>JABEZY010274396.1:17002-30145 GCA_013467495.1 Gossypium gossypioides
ATGATGAATTTGAAGTATTATTTGTTATTTATAACTATTTTATTAAGTGATTTTGAAAAATTTACTAATTAGGGACTAAATTATTGAAATGGTAATAGTTCAAGGACTTGATGTGAAATTATTGCAAAAGTGGGCTGAAATGGAAGCTATTAATATTTTTATGGTATAAATTTTCAATAAAATGGTTATTTTGCATGTTTTAGGCTCAAGGACTAAATTGAATAAAAGTAAAATGTTGGGGGTAATTTTGTAAAAATGTCAAAAATGAATAAATTGCATAAAATGAATTAGTTTTACTATATAAATTAATTAATTGAATAAAATTATTAATTTAGATCAAGAATGGGTGGAAAATCGAGGAGAAGAGAAAATTACCAAATAGCCCCTGTACTTTGACATTTCTGCAATTTAGCCATGTAAGTTCGTACCAACTATAATCACTTAAATTTTGATTTAATTGAATGTTTAATGTGTTGTTCTAATGTAAATGAATCAATATATATGTTATGTATTATGATGCAAATTATCATGTAAAGAAACAATAGAAATTCAATGACGTTTCAACTACTATTGAGCCCCGTTTGAACCTTAGGAATATATAGGATACAAATGACATGTTATTAGGGTTTTCATGTTTCGGGTGCTGGTCCTGAATATTCTACCGATGGTTAAGGTCCAGCATTTGTTGCGGATTCTCATCAGCTTGTGTGAGCAACATCGTGTAGCTTACATTCCCAATGTCAGCTTGTGTGAGTAGACCCAGGTTATTATGTTTAGGGTGCTAGTCCTGAATGTCCTACCGATGGTTGAGTTTCGATATTTTTTGTGGATACTTGTCAGCTTGTGTGAGCGGCTTCGTGTAGCTACATTCTGACCATCATCTTGTGTGAGCAGACCCATTTATGGCTCGAGTGAGCAATGATGAAAAGGAATGGTTTCGACCATCTGTTTAGCACACTTTGTGTGAGCTTTTCCGTGTATCCGATATTATTTCTAAGTGGTTCAACAGGCATGAAAAGGGAAGAAACGATAAGTATTCAAATGACTTATATTATGAAAACTATGAAAAGGAATGAAAAGAAAAGGTATAATGAAAGTATGTCTATGTTCAAGAAATTGATGATTGCAAGTGATGTTGTTCATGTTTAACGACTTGTCTTATGTTAATTCAAATGAGTTATGAATTGATACACTAACATGTATTGTTGATGATGCTTAGGCTAGAGCCAAGCTATTAGTTGGATTGTATTATATTTAATTTTAAAGTTATGCATTGAAATGGTAAGTGGCCAAATGGAAATATGCTTATGTTCATGAAAGGATGGTAAGGATCAAAGTATGTAATTTCTTATGAAATGGTTTATCTTGTAGTTGATTCCAAAAGAGCTATGTTTAAATGCACTAGCTTGTAGCCATGGTTGATGTTATGCTTATGTCTTGTGTGTTATGCATATGAAACGGGTGAGGAAAGGTAATGAAATGGTAAGTTCCTAGTTGAAATGTAATATGATGAAAAGGGAATGATGAGATGAATGATGTATTTATGTGTGGGAAATTTACGTATGTTATAGATGAATTTACCTAGTTCATGAACAAATATAATAATTAGTGAATAGATATTGTTATTTAAGTTTATGTTAAGTAAATGAAATGGAAAGTAAATGGAATTGTAAGAAAGTAAATGGAGTGGTACATAGTTTATGGAAAAGTTAATGATTGTGTAATAGGTCTTATAAATCCTATAATGTTAGGAATGAAAAATATATGTGATTTTGATGGACTTGCTCATTTATGGGTTGATGATTATGGTTTGATAAACCTTGTAGCATTGGTATAGGTTGATATTTACCTATAAAGTTCGTTATTGAAATGAAATGTTATGTTTAAGTTTATACGAGCTTACTAAGCATTCATTGCTTACATAGTCGTCTTTCCTATACTTTACAGATTATCAGAAGCTCAATCGGTTTAAAAGCTCGTCAAAGATCTATCACGATATCCAGTGATTATATCGGTAGATTTTGCTATTTTGGTTGAAGTTATAATGGCATGTATAGGTGGACTTGTATTTAGTGATCTAGTTATTATGTTTGGCATGTATATGTTATTATGGTTGATGTACTTATGACACTTGATTGCCTTGATGGTTGGTGTTATTATGACTAATTTGATGTCTGTTTTGAATGACTAATTTGGTATGAATTTAAGCTAGATATATATGGATGAGTTATGGTCAAATATGTTTAAGTTTAGGTATATGTGTTTCAGATGCATGAGTGCAATGTTTCAAATGGTAAGTTATATTGACATGGTATAAGCCAAGTATGGTATGTTTTGAAATGGTAGCAATGTAACCAAATTTGCATATTGTAGTTAAGTTGAATGGTTGCTTTTGAGGTGCCTTATATTGTATATTGGTTGAATGGAAATTTTTTCATTTGAATTGGTCATATTATGTATGTTTTCTATGTTCATGATGCCTTGGTCATATGTGCAAAATGTGTTTAGGTACAAGCTTGAAAGGGGTGATGGAAATGGCTTGATTTTGGCCAATTTCATGTCCACACGGCCTAAAACATGGGCATGTGTCTCAACCGTGTGAGACACACGACCAAGCGACACGGCCGTGTGTCCGTTGTAGGTTTTAAAGGTTTCACTTCGAATATTACACGACCTAGCACATGGCCTAGCACACGGCCTGCCACACGGACATCTGAGGCTATTTCGAGTGTTACACGGCCTGACACACGGGCGTGTGGCTTGGCCGTGTGACCCAAGTCAGAGAGTTACTTGGGCATGGACATGGGCCGGGACACGGCTGTGTGTCCCTATTTCGAAAGTCACAAGGCCTGAGACACGGGCGTGTGTCTCAGCCATGTGAGTCACATGACCTGGCTATACGGTCGTGTGACCCCTGCTGTTTGAATTTTTCTAACTTTTTCTTCAATGTTGCAAATGTTCTCGATTTAGTCCTGAATCATTTCTAAAGTGTTTCTACGGCCTCAAGGGCTTGAATAAGGGATGAAATTCATGTGTATGAATGGATTATGTTATGATTATTGTAATGTTTGGAAATGAATGTTTTTAGGTTACGTTTATTCAATAATACTCCGTAATCCTATTCCGGCGACGGATATGGGTTAAGGGTATTACAGATCAGCTATTTGGGAAAGGAAAAACATGAAACAAACCATAGGCCTAACACCCCTGAGAAGTCATCAAGGTGGGAATTAACCCAAAATTGATATGGCCCATCCATGAACACCTTCAACCCAAGCCAATTTTGACTGTGAGGTCAGAAGATAAGTAGTCATTGCTGACTCGTTATGTTAGTGGAAGATCGGAAGATCCTGCTAGGGTAGCAGTTAGTTGATTGACGAAGAATCCGAAATGAAAGTTGGTGGGAATTACCGAAGCGAGCTAATCACGCATAATCAAGATTGATCTGTTATCCTTTTCTATCTCTTGAAGTTTATTCCTTTTATGATATTTTATTTTATTATTATAAAACCTTAAAAATTCTTTATATTATGCTTTCGTACTATAATTAATTTCAAGTACTAATTAGATATTTTAGTGTTTAGCTTAGAATTGATCAGACACTCGCCTTCCTTGGGTACGATCCTCGGAGTATTCACCTACTTCGTTGTAAAACTATATTACAACTCGACCCGTATACTTGTAGATACCGCCTCATATTTCTATATTTTATTGCAGTATTCACACTCTGGACGTTAATACTTCTAGAGGTGGTCAATGTTCGAGAAGCTATTTTACTTACTCTAGCCGCTACTTGAAAACACGAGTGGCGATATTGACACATGCACAGATAGGGTGAAATTTATTAAATTCCATTCACCGAAGCAGTCAATTTTCAAGTTTGGGAAATCAGCAGACTTTATTAAATTCTATAAATTCTGTGAAGCTGTCAAATTTCTAGAGGTGGTCAATGACTTTTTGGATGGGATCCAGGCATTTTTAGGTTGAGATGTCTTCATGACATTCGAAGATGTATCTCTTAGCTTTGAAACGCACTTTAAATCACACGATTTTGAGTTTGGGAACTCAAGTTATGATTGTTTTAGCGAACACTGAACGAACAAAATTTATGGACGGGATTATGACGAGAATTACGAGTTTTGGGCTTTTAATTCGAGTTTAAATCATATTGGGTTTGGGTTTGAGGCTTAAATTTTATTATATATGATCCCAATATTGTATTTCTCAGCTCTTATTATTTTATTATTCTAAATTTTTAATTATTATTAAGTATTTCAAGTTACTTAGGATTTTTTATGTCAACAAGAAAGTTTAGTTTAAAACTACTTCTTGTTTAGGTTAATTAGAGTTCTAATATACATAAGAGTTTTCTTTAGATTTATTTAGCTAGCCTATATAAAGGCTTCTTCATTGTTCATTAGGGGGACAACTTTTTTAAATTAATAAAGTTTTCAACTCTGTGAGTTTGTTTCTTTGTAGAAGATTTCTTTTTTGTGATTTTACAAGTAGTTTTCTTCTCAATTTTCTTCAATGAGTCGTGGGAATTCATTCTTCACCCTTCAATTTGCCAAGGATTATTTCTTGGAGGGTTGATTAGAGACATTAATTGAGTTTTTTGGGATTTCCATCTCAAATGGTTCAATTGGACATTTATCCTTCTATCTATTTTATCCATCGGTTTATCGTTCCATCTTCCACTTTACTTCAATCTATCTTTTATCTATTTAGTTATTATTTTGAATATTATCCTTTATTATTTTTTATTTTTTTAGTTTTTTTATTTCCTTTGTTATTTTCTAAATTTATTTGAGTTACATTCAAATCTTTTCTTTTTCGAGTCGAACAAACTTGAATTCGATCCTTCTTTCACCTTCTCCACCTCACTCACGTATCAGATATCCTTAGCAAAAATGTCTGCCTAATAAGGTCACCGCCCTAACCTTTAGCTTGCCATTACTCAGTAACATATCCTACCGCGTTGGCAAAGTTTTACGAAGTACTTCGCCATACAATCACCAACCTTCATTGGGCTAAGTCTAGTAACCTAGGCATCCTTTACTGGCGTAGTCTTACCAATCTGACTCGATTTGTCAAATCAAGGTGTTACACCCTAATTGAAAGACCTTGTGATAAATCTACTATAAGTACTAAGTGGGTTTTTAGGAACAAACTAGATGAGAGTGGTCACATAGTGAGGATCAAGGCTAGGCTTGTTGCTCAAGGTTACATTCAAGATGAAGGAATAGATTATGATGAAACTTATGCTCCTGTAGCTAGAATGGAGGCCATTAGAATGTTTTTATCTTTTGCATGCTTTAATGATTTTAAATTATATCAAATGGATGTAAAAATTGTTTTTCAAAGTGGTTTTCTAAGAAGTGTATGAGGATCCAAAATTCCCAAACCATATTTTAAAACTTTCAAAAGCTTTATATGGTTTAAACAAACTCCTAAAGCTTGGTATGAAAGAATATCAAATTTTCTAGTCGAAAAAAGTTTTTGTAAAGACAAGGTTGATACAACACTTTTTATCAAAAGAAAAGACAAAGATTTATTAGTGGTACAAATTTATTTTGATGACATTATCTTTGGTGCTAATAATGATTTTCTTTGAGAAGAGACTTCAAAGCTAATGAAGGTGAATTTGAGATGAGTATGATGGGAGAACTAAACTTTTTTTTTTGGACTCCAAATCAAACAAAGGATAGCATCTTCATCAATCAAGCTAATTACACAAGGGAAATGCTCAAGAAGTTTGGGATGGACAATCTCAAACCACAAGCTACACCCATGAGGTCTTCTACAAAGCTTGACAAAGATGAAAAAGGTAAATGTGTAGATATAAAATTATATAGGTCAATGATTGGTTCTTTCCATTATTTTACCACAAGTTGACCTGACATTATTTTTAGTGTTTGCTTGTGTGCTAGATATCAATCTTTTCCTAAGGAATCTCATTTACAAGACATTAAGAGAATCTTTAGGTACCTTAGAGACACACCTAATTTAGGTCTTTGGTATCCTAGAGACTCATCCTTTAGCTTACATAGTTTCTAGAATGCGGATTTTGGAGGTTGCAAACTCAATAGGACAAGCACCTCCAATACTTGTCAATTCCTAGGCAACATGCTCGTATCATTGTTCTCAAAGAAACAAAATAGTTTTTGCATTATCCACCATCGAAGCAGAATATATTTCCACTAGAAGTTGTTATGCTCAAGTTTTATGGATGAAACAACAACTTATAGACTATGGAATTGATATAGATACTATTCCTATCAAGTGTGACAATACTAGTGTTATTTGTCTCACTAAAAATCTCATCAAACATTCTATAACTAAGCACATTGAAATAAGACATCATTTTATTAGAGGCCAAGTCTAAAAAGAAGATATAGTTCTAGAATTTGTTGACACTTTGAACCAATTAGCTGACATTTTTACCAAACCATTAGATAAGGAAAAGTTTTGGACACTTAGGAGAGAACTAGGTATTACTACTTGCCTTGATTTTGTGCTCAAATGAATTTGTACGCTTTGATGTTTTCAAAATGTTTTATGACTTAAAATTGACTGAAACCATGAGCAAATTATTTCAATAGCTCTCATATGCAATTAGTTAGGAGGAGTTGATATTGAATGTCTAGTATATTTTTGACCTACTTGGTCTAGTTTATATGAGTTTTCAATGCCTTTGAGCATGTTAAGTTAGACTTTATTTTATGTAAATGATCATTTTTTGCATAATTTATGATCTTCTATGATTCATATACATCATGCTTTAATTCTATACAATTAATTGTATGAAATCATTAGAAATGGCCAAAATGAATGCACCCTTTGAGTTATTTTTCTTTTCCTATTTCTATGTGATTGCACCGTAATGTTTATTTGGTATTTTAAGATACTTTAACAATTATTTTACAAATGTTAGTTAATGATACGAGCTTAAGAGCTAAATTGTGAAGAAATCAAAACATTAGGGACAAAAGCATAATTTTTCAAAAATATAAATTTGGATTGAATTAAATTGAATGGCTATTGAATTGATTGAATTTATTCATTTAGATCAAGATAGACCTTGTACGACTTTAGGTCAAGGTAAAGAGAAAGCTTAAAATTAATCGACTCCAATTCTACATTTTATCGTCAAGGTAAGTTCATACATTTAAATAGTTTTTTAAATTATGTTTTAAATGCTATCATTTTATAATATCAAATTATGTCTCGGCGAAAAAATCCAATGACATATCAACGATCAACGACCAATGAAAAGGGATAGCTTCGGCTATCAATTATGAAAAGGGATAGCTTCGGCTATCGATTATGAAAAGAGATGGTGACGACCATCAAACATGAAAAGGGATAGCTTCAACTATCAAATATGAAAAGGGATAGCTTCGACTATCGAATATGAAAAGGGATAGCTCCGGCTATCGAATATGAAAAGGGATAGCTTCGGCTATCAATTATGAAAAGGCATGGTGACGACCATCAACTATGAAAAGAGATGGTGATGACCATCGTTATTCCATTTTGTGTAAGCTTCGGTAAGAGTTTTCGATGCAATATACTTTGTTACTATGGAAGGTAGGAAGCATGTGTATTCATGATTATGGAAAGTTATTTTAGCATGTGTTGATATTGAATTTATGTGATCAGGCACTAATTTGGGTTGTTGGTGATGCTTAGGCTTGTGCCAAGCTTGTGTTGGATTGATTCATATTTATTTTAAGCTTATGCATTGTATTGGTAAGCATCGATTATGTATTACGAACTTACGAAGCATTATATGCTTACTTTGTGTTCTTTTTCCATGTTTTGTAGTTAATAGAAAGCTCGTTCGGGTTGGAAGATCGTTGGAGACCTATCACACTATATATCGGCTATATTGGTAGATTTTAATGTTTTTAAGTCTTGGTTATAATGGCATGTATACATGTTTAGTGCTTTATGATATAGCCATTGTGTTTGGCTTGTAAATATGGTATTTTGGTTAATGATTTTGGTTGTTATGTTGGCATGCATATGTGGTTTTATGATTGTTGACATTTTGGGCATTTGGTGTTTAAATGGTTGGTGTTGGAATGAACAAATGTAGAAATGCTATAAATGATTCTTTTGGTATGCTGGAATGTGACCAATATGGTATGATTTAGTATGGAATTTAGGTTGCAAATGTTAAATTGATCATGGCTAAGTTATGCTTGTGTTTGGATATGCTTGATGTCCTGTGAATTGAGGTGCCTTGTGGCATATTGGTTGTATGAATTGGTACCATATTGTTTTAGCTTGATTATGCATATTTTAGGTACATTTTGGATGCTTGAAATGGGTGTAATTGGGTTGCATGAGTGTGCATAATTTGGATGAAAGAAATGGTTTGACAATGGCCTATTTCTTGTCCACACAGCCTAAGACACGAGCGTGTGTCTTAGCTGTGTGTGGCACATGGCCATGCGACATGGTCGTGTGTTCCCTGTAGGTTTAAAAGGGTTGCAAGTCAGGCTATTACAAGACCTAGCGCACAGCCTGGAATACGGGTGTGTGGCTTGGCCGTGTAACCCAAGTCAGAGAGTTACACAGACACGGGCTGGGACACAGCCGTGTGTCCCTACTTCAAATGTCCACACGGGCGTGTGTCTCAGCCGTGTGACCTTGCAATATGAAAATTTTAAAATTTTTCCCAAAAATTCTATATGTTTCTGATTTAGACCCGAATTGCTCCTAAAATGTCTTTTTGGCCTCGAGGGCTCAAATAAGGGAAAATATGCTTATGTTTGAGTGGAATATGATGCGATTATTGAAATGTTTCGAAATGAACGTTTAAGTTTTAAATTTTTCGGTAATGCTCCGTAACCCTTTTTTGACGACGGATACAGGTTAGGGGTGTTACATTTAATAGTATTAGAGCTATAGTTTAGTCAATTCTCGGACTGAACGTAGCGTGTATGAGTCCAGTACTACATGCCATTATATAACATGTGATAGTGTGATAACTCCTGACTCGTTTGAAATATGTTTTCATATAGTAATGATGTCCAACCGAGCCGACTCTGATAAAGTTAAAAGTAACGTGCAAGCCTTCGTTCACGGAGCAGCGTCGAGTGGTACAAGGCCCATATCTGAGGGTCGGGGAAGACAAGCTAAGGAAGCTTCTTCCAAATGATGAGTGAGTGGTTTATCGAGTTCGTACGAACGAACCCAGTGACTCAACGACCTCCACCCCCACTTGTTCCCCAACCAATCCCTGTTGTTCCTCAAGGTTTGGAACCAATTCGTGTTAATAAACCTCCATTCGAAAAAATTCGTAAATATGGGGCTGAAGAATTTAGAGCTATAGTTGATGATGATCTAGAGAGAGCTGAATTCTGGTTAGAAAATAATATTAGAGTTTTTGACGAGTTATCTTCTACACCGGCAGAGTGTGTAAAGTGTGTCGTATCTCTACTAAAAGACTCAGCATATCAGTGGTGGAATACTTTGGTTTCGGTTGTGCCAAGAGAGCGTATCGACTGGGAATTCTTTCAAACCAAGTTTAGAAAAAAGTATATAAGTCAAAGATTTCTTGATTAGATATGTAAAGAATTCCTTGAGCTTAAATAGGGTCGTATGTCAGTGTCTGAATACGAAATGGAATTTGTCAGGTTGAGCAAATATGCCCGAGAATATATTCTAACCGAGGTTGCTATGTGTAAACAGTTCGAGGAAGGGTTAAATGAAGATATAAAGCTTTTAGTTAGGATACTTGAACTGAAAGAATTTGTTGTGTTAGTTGATCGAGCTCATAAAGCCAAGAAGCTTCACAAAGAGAAGAGAAAAGCTAATTATGAAGTTAGAGATTCAAGAAAGAGATCATCGGGAAATTCATATCACTCGTCATTACAGAATTGAAATAACATTACAACCATTCAACTACATCAGTGGGATATTCTGGTAGGGACCAAGGTAAACAACATGTGGGTTCAAAGGCGCAAGTTACGTCTAATGCGAGCATAGGTAGTGTTAAGGACAATAAGCCTGATTGTCAATGGTGTGGATGTCGTCATTTTAGTGAGTGTAGGGCGAAAGAAAGTGTGTGTTTCAAATGTGGTTCATATAATCATTTTATTCGAGATTGCCCAGAGGCACCTGAGAAAGAAAATTTTCAGAATGTTCGACCTAGCAATACTACCGCAAGAGGTAGACCACCTCGTAATCTTGGAAATGCGAGTAATAGTCGTATTGGAACAAAAGACTCTACTGTGAGATCTAAGGCATGAGCCTCAGCTAGAGCTTACGCAATTCGAGCACGAGAGGAAGCTTCAGCGCCAGATGTTATTACTCGTACATTTTCTATCTTTGATATTGATGTTACTACTTTGATTGATCTAGGATCAACCCATTCGTATGTATACACGAATCTAGTGTCGAGTAAGAATTTACATGTTAAGTTCACTGAATTCGTGGTTAAAGTATCAAACCCACTAGGTCAATATGTGTTAGTTAATAAGGTTTGCAAAAATTGTCCGTTGATGATTCCGGGTTGTAATTTTCTGGCCGATTTGATGCTATTACCATTTGATGAGTTTGATGTGATTTTGGGCATGGATTGGATAACTCTAAATGATGCTATTGTGAACTATAGACGAAAGCTCTTTGTGTTAAAGTGTCAGAACGGTGAAAAGCTTCAGATTGAATCTAATGGTTTGAGTGGTATACTTAATGTTATTTCAGCTATGTCAGCACAAATATATGTGAGAAAAGGGTGTGATGCGTACCTTGTGTATGTATTTGATTCTAGAGTTTCTGAATTGAAATTAGAATCGGTTTCAGTGGTTTGTGAGTATCCAGATGTGTTTCCTGAAGAGTTACCTGGGTTACTGCCGATCAGAGAGGTTGAGCTTGCCATTAAGTTAGTACCGGGAACATCACCGAAATCAATAGCTCCTTACAGAATGGCTCCTACTGAGTTGAAAGAGTTGAAAGCGCAGCTGCAAGAGTTGACAGATAAGGGTTTTGCTCGACCCAATTTTTCACCTTCGGGTGCACCTTATCTATTCGTTAAGAAAAAAGATGGATCTATGAGATTGTGTATTGATTATCGTCAGCTCAACAAAGTTAAAATCAAGAATAAATATCCATTGCCGTGTATTGATGGTCTATTTGATTATTTGGAGGTGCAACAGTATTTTTGAAGATTGATCTTCGTTCTGGTTATTATTAGCTGTGAGTTAAAGATTCTGATGTGCCAAAAACTGCGTTCTAGACCAAGTATAGACATTATGAATTTCTTGTGATGTCGTTTGGTTTAACTAATGCACCTACAGTATTTATGGATTTGATGAACAAAATTTTCAAACTGATTTGTGGTGGGATTTATCGATGATATCTTGATTTACTCACGAGATGAGACTGAGCATGCCGAGCATTTGAGAATTTTTTTGCAAACTCTGCGCGAAAAGAAACTATTCGCCAAGATTAGAAAATGTGAATTCTGCCTTCGGGAAGTTGGATTTTTGGGACATGTTGTATCAGCCGAAGGCATCAGAGTTGATCCGAGTAAGATTTCAACTGTTGTTGATTAGAAACCTCTAAAAAATGTATCTGAGGTTATAAGCTTTCTGGGACTAGCCGATTATTACAGAAGGTTTGTTAAGGTATTTTTGATGATTGCTACGCCGATGACGAGATTATTGCAAAAAGACGTAAAATTCGAGTGGTTTGAGAAATGCCAACAAAATTTCAATCAATTGAAAGCGTTGTTAATCGAGGCACCAGTATTAGTTCACCCTGAGTCGGGTAAAGAGTTCATGATTTTTAATGATGCATCTTTAAATGGTTTAGGCTGTGTTTTGATGCAAGAAGGCAAAGTAATAGCTTACGCTTCCAGACAGTTAAAGTCACACGAAAAGAATTATCTGACACACGATTTGGAGCTTCCAGCTATTGTGTTTGCGTTGAAGATTTGGCGACACCATTTGTACGGTGAAAAATGTCACGTCTTTACAGATCATAAAAGTTTGAAGTATTTAATGTCATAGAAAAACTTGAATCTATGATAGCGCAGACGGCTCGAGCTATTGAAAGATTATGATATTGTCATAGATTATCATCCGGGTAAAGCAAATGTAGTTACTGATACTTTGAGTAGAAAGTCTCTATTTGCTTTGCTAGCTTTGAATATGTGATTGACGTTGTGTGATGATGGTTTGATCTTAGCTGATTTGAAAGGTAGATCGATGTTTTCACAACAGATTTGCAAGGCTCAGAAATGTGATGATGCGTTGTTAACTAAATGAAATTAGAGTGAGTCGACTTCTGATTCAGATTTTTAAATTAGATCTGACGATTGTTTGTACTTAAGAGGCAAAATTTGCGTTCCAAGAAATTCATATCTCGTTAGGAGATTATGCGGGAAGCTCATATTGGTAGCTTATCCATTCATCCTAGTAGTAGATGTATAGCGACTTAAAATAAATGTACTGGTGGCCGGGTATGAAACGAGAAATTTCTGAGTTTGTATAGGGATGTTTAGTATCTCAACAAGTTAAAGCTAAACATTCGGTACCTTCTGGTTTGTTACAGCCAGTGATGATACCAGAGTGGAAATGGGAGCGTGTCACCATGGATTTTGTATCGGGATTACCCTTTTCTCTGAGAAAGAAAATGCAATTTGGGTTGTCGTTGATCATTTGATGAAATCTGCACATTTTACTCCAATACATACAGATTATTCTCTTGAAATGTTAGCCGAGCTATATGTTACTAAGATTGTCAAATTGTACGGGGTGCCAGTTTCCATTATTTCGGATAGAGATCCGGGATTTACATCATTATTCTAGAGCAAGTTATAGGAAGCTTTAGGTACGCGATTTACATCATTATTCAGTCTGAATGAGTGATTCAGGTACTTGAAGATATGCTTCGGTGTTGCATTTTAGAATTTGAAGGCAATTGGGAGAAATATTTACCTTTGGTTGAGTTCGCGTACAATAAAGGCACGTTTGGTTCGCTGTAATGGAATAGAGCTGTAATTGAATAGAGCTGTAATGGAATAGAACTGTAATAGTAATTAAATTGTTTGGTTGAATGGAATGGAATGGAATAGAACTGTAATAGTATTCTTGTGTTTGGTTGAATGGAATGATGTTGTAATAGCAT